>JACXGK010015149.1:0-10750 GCA_016801125.1 Novumbra hubbsi | reverse complement strand
GTGTGTGTCCCACAACTCTATCTAATTGTGTGTGTCCCACAACTCTATCTAATTGTGTGTGTCCCACAACTCTATCTAATTGTGTGTGTCCCACAACTCTATCTAATTGTGTGTGTCCCACAACTCTATCTAATTGTGTGTGTCCCACAACTCTATCTAATTGCAAAATGATCAATTTTTCTTGTGCTCACTTTGCACTGAACCACATTTAATGAAAAAATTAGGCCCTGGACCTCAAGGTGTGTAAAACAAAAAGGTATTTGGAGAAAGAAGAGAGAGTTGAGTGAAAGTGAATGCAGGAGCTGTAATGTGTGTGTGTGTGTGATGTGAGTGAGAGCCTCTCTGGAAATGCAATCAAAGCAGCAGGCCCAACGGTCACCAACACCGGGGTCTTTACTGACCGCAGAATCATCAAATTGAGCATTTAACAATCAACACAGTATGAGAGACTGTGAGACATGAGAACGTTTGGTTTCAGTTACTTTATCTAATCACGGAAAATACAATTATGTAATCGAATCATATTTGTATCTGGCATGTTTCTCATATCCATAAAAATACTATAGTGCTTGACACCGATTCTGCTGCTTCAAATGCACATCTAATTTCTGGGATGTTTTATGTCAACCTGTCTATGATCAGAAAGGAACTGTAGACATTAGGAGATTTATCCGACCACAAAAGGACATATCTCGCTAAACAAAATAAAGTTTTGTATAAAAAAAACATTCTGGGGTTAAATGTTTCTTACTTCACCAGCCCAAGGACAGGACAGCTGCCTGATGTATTAAAGAATGCTGCAGGCTTGTCATCTGCTGTGAATTTCACCTGGTAAGAGCTGAGGTAATAAGAGCCTGTTTAGTCCACAGCAATTGTCATGGCAACAAATCAATTGAAATAAAATGCACATAACATGTACAATACAGTACATTTCCTGTTGTAGTGTGTCCTTGTCCAAGACAGAAAAGTACATGCATAAATAAATTTGCATTGGTATCTTTCCTACCAATTATTTTGTGACAAGAAATTATTTCTAACAAGTTAGGGGCATGCCAGACTTACTTTCATCTTATTTGATTCATGTCAACTACCTGTGACACAAAAGCAAGGGCACCCAACAACCCTCTATGCATTTTCAAAAGCAACGCCCTTGAACAGCAATCCAATTGATCTGCGAGGGACCGTAAAAAGCCACACATTAAAACGGATACATCAAACAGGTAATCAACCAGGGTTTAACCCCGACTTGGGTTATAACTGCATAACTCACGGTGTAATTGACATGGATGTACTACTACCCCCCTCCCCCTTACGCAAAATAGAATGTCGTTAAATAATTACAAAAAAAAAAACAAGTTTACAAATCCAGAAACATATGAATGGATGGGAAGTCACTGCAAGGAGGGACCAGGGTAGGTATTCTGTCACAATGCCTGCTGCCTACCATTTTACGGTACTGCTTCAACTTTGTCTTGTTTCCTGGCAGCCTTGCATGCATGCCCAGTCCCCTATAGAATTTCAACCTTACGGTCGGCATGAGATTCATCTGTTCAAAGGGACTTTTTCATTTATTTTGACAAACATGGAGTCTGGCATTAGGGCCCAACAACTGAACCTTTGAGTAATCCGTCCAGGGCATATTGCTCCAGTAGCTTGGGTCTTTACCCAGGTGTAATCTGGCAAACATCAGTCGTTTCTTGATGTTATTTTATGAGAGCAGGGATTTGTGCTTTCCTTTTGCCTGTTTGTTTGTCTCGTTCTGACTGTGTACCATGGAATGTTGATGGGGTTCATATGTGTTAGCGTATTTTGGTCAGCACTTGAGGTGATTATAGTGGGACAACATGTCCACTCCATTCTAATATTAACCACTTTATGTGATCATTTATGTAGGGATGTACTAACCTTTATTGATAAGAAAATTGTATTTCTGCTTAATTAAATTGCATACAGGTTTTCAAAGTGAAATATATTCAGTGTTATTTCTTTAATAAAAGACAGCTTTCCAGGTGGTATACTTACCTTTTCACATGACTGTAATAATTGGGCAAAAGTAAGGCACCATCTTTTTTTTTTGACACAAAATAATGGCTAGCTGTGCCCAATTATATAACACATGCATTTCTTTATGTCTGCTTTTGATACTTGACTGCATAAAAAGTAAAAGCTTTTTTTCCCAAGTGATTTCATTTGAATTTATGGTCATTCATTAATTCGATGTGTACCATGAATTGTATCATCAGATCACAAGTGTTGATGTGCTGATGGTGTTTATTCAACCCCTAGCCACTTTGTGAAAGTCACCCCGAGAGTTTAGTCAGAGACAAATCAGCATGAAGGACAGTCTGAGGATATGTATTAGCCATAGGGGCTGTATTGGAACAAACAATGTCACAATCCAAGTCAAGAACAACGTTTGTACTTCAAACACAAGAACTCATTCAGTCCCTCGCCTGCACTCACTTTCTCTAAAACACGGTATATTGGTCATGCTTCTGAAACAAAAAGCAAACAGAAAAGCCAACACAGTCACAACCCACCCCATATGGTGTGACATCCAACCGTGTCATAGTTATCACAAGTGCTTCTGACCCTATTTTGGATTACAGTTTGAGGATAGAATACCCATTTCAACCCAAACACCAGGTGGAAGTGGGGTAATAAAGAATACATTATTATAATATATTCTGCTGATCGGAAATGCAGTCAGTAAAATGTGTCACCGTAGAAAGTCTCCACCATCCCCATCCGTACTTATGAAGACGGACCAAAAAAAACCATTCAGCCGCCTGCTGAAAGTCAATTTATGTTCACTCACGGTTAAAAAAAGAAATGCGAGAGCTTCTTTTGGGGGCTGATTTACCCCATCGCAGCTCAATAAACCAGTAAAGGTACCTCAGCGAAACCAGGCCACTCAAACACAGAACAACTACAAGCTTCTTTGGCCCCAGTAGTTAGATGAGAGCAGACATCCATAAGCACACAATGCGAGCCAGGTATAGTACAAGCTTTGTTCAGAGCCTCCGTAATCAGCATCCTCTGGTCTAGATAACAGGCTATTCTCAGGCAGGCCAGCCGGTAATACTGGTGAAGTCTGAGGGTCTTCACTGAGCAGCCAATCAATCAAACGCCCAGCAAACCCAGACATTCCTGCTTCCCTCCTTTCCTCCCTAACCACGAATGCATCTGATGCCAGTTATGTCCCCTGATCCATGTTTTCTGTCAGCAAACCAACGACTCCCTCCACATCTTGTCCATTTGACCAGAGATGTTCTAATAGATGTCCTATAGTGTTTAGAATCACTTTTGGTTTGTGAGGTGTGTTACCTCCGGTTTCATAATACACAGGTGTGAATTACAAAAAAGTGACATTTTTGGGAGACAGTTTCTGAGTCTGAGTGAGGGAGAGAAGGCTTATGGAGTGAGATACTGTTAGTGTGTCTGTGTGCAAAAGTGTTGATTAATTTACTTCTCCTGAAACAATCTAAATGCAAATTGGACCTCTCTATCTGTACGTTCCAGCCCATAATGAGGATGGAATTTAAATGACCTGGTTGCATTTCATACATTCTGAGTGCTAAAGTAAAACATTTAGGCAGAAATACTTCCGAAAAAAACGAACAGAAACTATTGGCGTGACAGAACTCATGACCCTCGTGTAAGTATACCCTGAAACAATGCCAACCTGGTTCAAGCAAGACAGAGGATTTCTGATTCCCTCTCAGATGGATGAGAGTGACCAATTCCCATGCTGGAGTCAAACATCGTGAGGAGTTTGGTTCAAGTCTGTCAGAAGGCCTCCACAAACTGCTCAGAGCCTTCTCACCTCCAGGTACGACTTCTCTCAGAAAAAGCTTGACTGCACTGGGATCAATGTTTGCAGCTTGAGTGGGTTCCTCAATCTGCTGCACCTAAGGAGCGCCCAACCCGACCGGCCTCACAGCTACAAATAAAAGGAAATGTCAAATAAATTGTTAACATGCGCAGGCAGATACACTGAGACGAACTGCACTGATAGGATGACATTTTCCTGTTTTAAATTGGCTGCGGGAGAGGAAAAACAAATTGCAAACATTACAGAAGCATTTAATGTTTTCCATGTCTGCTATGGAGTTACATACATATGTGGTTTGAATGCAAATGTGCTTCGGTATTAATATTGCCAACAGAACATCACCTTTCTACTGGCATTTCCTAATCTTTTTGGGGAGTTTAAGAACGGTTTCCAATGCTGACATTTGAAGTTACCTGATGTGGGGTATAGAATCCTGCCTTCTAACCTTGAAACTGCCTGTATATTGTTTGTCATCCCCCCCCCCCTTGGCGAATACACATTCTGTAAGCTGCCAGATCATTTCCATTCGCCAGACAAGCCTGGTATCCAATGGTTTGAACTGAATCTGCAATAAGGAAGTCTTAAGCAATAACAATCAATTTAGTTCTGGCACCATGCCATAACTTCTGGCCCATGTGCTATTGCGGCAAACGCACGCAGCCTCTCCACACCCGACACCACAGGCCATTTCCAACAAGAGATAATAGCCAATTGTGTAATTGTGCTCCCATTAACAGATATATTAAACAGAACCTGATGCCATTGCGGAGCTAAAATGTAATTACTGCTGTGGAACGTGGCACTGCATAGCTCTAGAACGGAGACTCCTTGGCCTAGGCTACGTTTACCCATGAGGATAATAGAGGTCTTTGGGCAACAAGACCTGAATGTTGAATGGCAATTTATTTAGCATCCATGCAGTAAAGTCTCAGGTTGGACACTAATGGAAAAATGAAAGAAGCAGGGAATTCCTAATATTGTTAGCTATGTATTGTTACAACATTTGGGTTTAGGGTAGCCTAGCGGTAGGAGCATCTAACCTATTACGGAAATGTTGCTTGATTGAATCTCTGAGCTGGCCCACTGAAACCTGCTGTTCCCTGAAAAAGTCTGTTAACCTTAATTGCTCCCCTGGTTGTTGTTGTGAATCAAAAGATAAAGGAATTCAAATGAAAGGAACCTGACCGTGAATGTAGTTATATTTTTCCTACACGAACTGAAGAACCCTTTCATGTGACATGCGATTTAATGTCAACTTTGCCAGAGATTGAGACATTGTAGTCTTAGGGCAACACGTAAACTATAATACGTAAAAATCTGTGGCACCTAATTTCGTATATGTTAGGTTAGGTTATGCATGATACATTACCAATGCTACAAAAAAGTAGAATATATTAGGAATGATTCTAAAATGTATCATATATTACAAAAGCTCATTTATTACGAATTCACACAAATTCCTCATAATCTTAGCAACTGCCAGGCTGCATTTTCAACCGGTGATATTGTGCTTCCCTGACAGGCACACCACCCACAGTTCCAAACAGGGATATTCTGTTCGGAGGGACAAGCAATGGTTACTTGACCTAACATAACATACAGTATCGTATGAATTCGGCTGTGAAATATTTTCGTCAAAAATTGTTTACGTATGTCCCCTGAGACTAGGCTGAACAGGCACAGATGTTGCAGGGCACCTGGCATGAAGGAACTTGAAATTGTGTTTCTATCCTCTTAAAAGTCACTGGCTTTATTTAGTCACCCTGACATGAAGGGAATGGCAAATAAGTGGTTTACTTCGGTTTTCATGTCATACAAACTGCTGCCCAAACATGCGGAGGGCTGTCACATAACCCCATCAGAGAAATGACATCTATGGGTCATGTTAACAGACGCTCTTAAGGTTCGGGCACACACGCGTGCTTGGTTTCCGCTCAAATGCAATTAGCACGTAGACCGATTGGCGATTGTTCACAGTGTATACTTGTCAGCAGAGAACACTGTGTAGACTAATCTGTTTTGCACAGAAGCACGAAACAATATTTTCTTCCCACTCTCGTTGACTTTAACTAGCAAATTGTGATCCGTCGAAACTCTAAGCCCTAGTTGGCAGCTATATGTGATGAACAAAACCCAGCATGAGGTGAGTTACCAATCAGACGTATTAGGGCACCAAGTCGCCTTGATCCAGAGCTACCTAATATAACTATGCTGTTGCGAAGGCCATTGTGCTTATCAAGTGAGCAGATTCCCTGAATATAAACTGGCATTAACAGTAAAACCGTACACAACCAGTTATATAATGGATCCCTGGCAACCATTTATATAGTAGCAAAAGCTCTGATTTTTTTGTTTTATTGACACTCTCTAATGCATCACAATCCTCTGATATATTAATGTGCACGCTACTCATTTGACTTGACTGTCACAAATATCCCTCAAAAGATTTGTTAATTTCCAGTAGATACGTTAGGGGAGAAAAGGTATCCACCATTTACTGATGAAAGACCTTGTAAATCTCTCCAGCGGTGAAGTGTTGATTAAAAGAGACGGGAGAGGCTAAGCATGGGAGAGCACATGGCAGACCCACTGATTACAAGCTTCACAAGGCCCAGCCGTCTCCCATCGATTTAGGGAAGTTTACTCCCTCGGTCTCCCTTGAGACGGTATAGCAATTCTGCTGCAGAACCTGCATCTTCTCAGTCATGTTTCCCTCACATTGTTCCAGTCCCCCCTTGAAGATCTTTGCAAAAAAAGACAATACACATGCGTGTTTGGTTTCCAACTGCCAAGTTTAAGAAAAAAAACTAAAGGAGCGAGATCCCTGAGGCATTTGTCTTGTCATCAAAAGGATGCAGGGCCGGCCAAAGACATAAGCGCCATAAGCGGCTGCTTAGGGCCTGGTCGGCCAGGGGGCCCCAGACTGCTAGTGAGCACCGGACCACTAGTGAAAGGGGGCCTCCAAATAAAGTTTCGCTTAGGGCCCCCTAAAGGCTAGGGTCGGCACTGAAACAATGTGAACAACGTGCAGGAGGGCCTCCTACTCCTCTCACTCCAGACCTCCTTGGGTAAAGCAGACTGCTCTGTGTCTGTTTGAGCCTCGCCTCCATCCACATCTTTGGCCTCTCTTAGCCGCACACTTGGTCTCTCCTCCTACTGAAGTCAGGCTGAGACATTACTCTTTCTCTTTGAATGTGCCATTCACACCCTCGTGGGCCACGTCTCCTGCACAGACCCGCTCCATCCATCTAGCACCGGGCCTTCATTAATACATGATGTGAAGGATTCGCCACGAAAGGCCAATTTACTGCTGACCTCGTCATGCCTCGTCTCAGTAGTCTGGTCTTACCGGGGTTCTGGAGGCAGAGTGAGACGTCATACTTTCTGGCAATACTGCGATTTCTGAACATTTCAAGGGCACTTATTCATCTCTCTGACATTGTGTTTTCCCATTTCACTCAAAGGGATTGTGCAGTTTCGGGGCACTTCACTTGTCTTCGCGGAATCATTTACAATGGTTTTGTACCTCTCATCCTATCTTCTATTTTTACAATACTTAAGAACATTTTCATGGGATTATGAAGGGAATGGATTCCAAAGGGCTGTGTATCAATGAAGGCAAGGCATGCATCGAAATTCTTCTCCACAGGACACACTTAGTGCTCACACTCAGCACATTGTCAAGTAATGTCCTCAGGGGAAGAGTTGGAGAGTAAAATGGAAGGTGAGTAACCTCGCCTCGAGCGTTCTAGGACAGGTCTTCATTCGGTAGATGGGAATAAGTTGTGCAGCCTGATCCATTGCCCAGGTTCACTGTATAGTCTATGGGGGTTTACCTTACTGTCAGCAGAAAAAAATAAGAATGGTTCCTCCCGTTCAAAGCTCACACTTGCCCTCAACACTCAGAATATTTCAGCTGTGGGTGTCACATAAATCCATGCAACCCTTAAGTGAATCAATAGAGTTTGATTAGAAAGGAAAATGGAGAACGATGGAGCACTCCCAGTGCACTTGCTCAGATCGGACATCCATGACCGGATAAGCCTTCATGTGTTTTTTTTTCTTTACAATTCAAAGACATTTTGATTTAAAATCATCGCATAATCATTCATCTGCTAACCTGTCCCTATTTGAGGGAGTGAATAATACAGGAAAGTGAAGATATTATTGCAGAATTTTTTGCTATTAATTCTGTTTGAAATATTATTGTTTCAGTTATATTTTGGTTTTAAGATGGAATGGTCATCCGTTGAGCCACAGACAAAATGGCCTTAATCATTCATCATGGGGCAGGCCAGATTGACATGACAACCTTTTCTTGTGTGAGTACAGATAGGTCAGTAGGGCTGGCGAGGTGGGAGGGGCCTAGGGCAGACACGCTGCTCAGGTTGATCTGGAAGACCAATAACTCACCGTGTCAGCCATGAGAGCAATACAAGAGGTAGCCATTGGTCTCCGTAAGGAAGTTACTTATCCACTTTGTCCCTGGGCTGTGGTTACAGGCGTCACGCCGCTTTGCCACTAGCTCTTCTAACTTTACCTAGGAAGACAATGGCAATTCTCACATGTTCACACAACCAAAATATGCATCAAGTTTTGTTCATCTAAATAAAGCAATGTTAAAATGACATTGCTTAACTACTGAAGACTAGACACTATGCCCCCCCAATTCCCCTCCAAATATAACAGAGGCCAGGGTAAAGTTCTAAGTGTCTGTGTATTTACCTTATAAGCTAAACTAAATATGAAGATCAATGGTAGCAGTATATTGCTTTGGCATTTTATTGGCTAGTAATACAAAGTCCTGCTTTCAGAAATACAAATGAGGTTGAAGGGGATTGTCGATCTTGGCCTTTCTTGGGAGTCCATGGAGGGCGCAGATTGTTTAGAGTACACTCGATAAGAGAATCAATAAAATATAATAAACTATATTCAATAACGTGTATTTGCAAACCTATAGTCAGCTCTAATATTACAGATGTTTATACTCAATGCAGAGCAAGCATGGGGTAATATTCCCTTTCTTCAGAACACAGTGTAATTTACATTTGGGAATGTTTTACTTTGCAACATCCATCTATGGTTAAGGTTAGCATAATACTAGCTGTAGGAAACGAGTAGGAGGAAACAAAGAAACCTTTAAATCATAACAGCATGTGTAAAGGGGTTGTTTTGCATGTTGTGCATCAATGGTTTTTCTGCCATACGATGAAGAACCATCCGTCAATAATTATTTTCTACTTCACAAATACTGCAAGACATTTTGTTCTTTGAACAAATGTTTTGTTCTGCCACCCAAATCCTGTTACCATGAATCTGCACTGTAAAGTGTATCTCCCTGGTAATACGGTGTGGCTGTGAAAGAAGTACATCTTTGACTACTGGAAAAGCGTTGCTTCGAGGAGGAGCTTGAAACTGTTACCAAAGATCAGCTCATTAATCATCTTTAGCAAATCAACAAATCCACCTAACTCGTATTGGAATTACATGCAGGAATACTTTCTATTAACACAAATAACTTGAATTACCATTAACTAACTTAGATCTGAATGTAACATTAAACATTTATGACATATAATAACTGGTTGTAGACACAGGCTGAAATTTGAATTAAATTGAAGGAAATGACTAACTTGTTTAATAGATTACAGTAAATGTGCACAAATAAGAGACCTGCATTCTAATTTCACCAATTATGCAAGGCTTGCAACTCTTGCATCTTCTGAAGACAATATATTTTCCAGAATGAGCATTCATATTCAGATATGCATGGCAGCTAAACCATGAATCTGACCCATGGCTGTTTTATCTTCCATGGTTGCGGCTCATGCTCTGATGCTTGTGATATCCTTTTATGTATATGTTTTGTTACTTACAAACGCAAATTTCAGTACAATCCTTTGAATATGACCGACCCAAGAAGACAGACTTGATTAAATATACTGCCTACATAGTCTTTGCTTTTTAACAAAGAACTGTCCTACTCCCTGGGCTACACACATGAAAGTTAAGAAATGAGACACCAAATCAAATAGTCTTTGGTCTATCTCTTATCTAGGTTTTACATATTCTTTCTATAAAATGCTACTGATGAAGACATTATTTAAAATGGCCACTCGATATGTTTTAGCTGGATTGTCCCAAATCAGTTGGAGTTTTTTTTTCAGGGCTTTTAAGCCTTAAGCAAAAGACGTTGTTTAATGGTTGTTAACTATATTTTTTTATGTCTGTGACAACATTGGGTCATGTATGCGATATTAAGCAATATTCAATGAGCGACTCTTCAGTTTAATATTGGTTGTGTTTCTGGTTAGAGCATACAACCCAGGATAAGAGCATTACTACTTGTTACACCCTGCATGGCGACCATATTTCCTCAAGGTTGTGGTTTTAACCATGTTGAAATCCGTCCCTGGCCACAACATCACAACACATGTCGGCGCCAATCTGAGCCCCTCATCTCACTGTGCAGCAGGAGGCAAATTCAGCTTTGAAGGAATCAGAGATGGCTTCATTGCCTCGACCAAGGTAGCGCTGCCACAGTAGATGGGTGATATGTGCCCAGGGAGAAGAGATACTGTACTGATGTGTTAGCTGTCTCATTAGTTAGTGACCCCTGGGAAATTCACTGGCATAGCAAATCAATGGAAGCTTCTAACAAATTCCACTAAACAGTTATATTTGCGGGTGCATCCTAAAGCTCTCTGGCTATTTGCGTCTAAATCAGGGGTCTCAAACTTAATTTACTTGGGGGCCGCTGGAGGCAGAGTGTGGGTGAGGCTGGGCCGCATCGGGTATTCCACAAGAAAAGCTTTGTTAAAAAAAATCCAATCTTCTCAAATGTCTTTATTTTTATTTTTTTAACACAAAATAAGATGAAAAAATAAATATATAAAAAACAAATTAAGAATGAAT
>JACXGK010015148.1:0-10814 GCA_016801125.1 Novumbra hubbsi | reverse complement strand
AGGGAGGGAAGTAGAAATAGAGGAGGGGGTAGGGAGGAAATGAGAAACAGGAGGAGGTAAGGAGAAATAGGAGGAGGTAGGGACGGAAGGAGAAAGAGAAGATGGGGTAGGGAGGGCAGGAGAAATTGGAGGGGGTAGGGAGGGAAGGAGAAATAGGAGGAGGTAGGGAGGGAAGGAGAAATAGGAAGGGGTAGGGAGGGAAGTAATCTCCTGGATACTCAGCAACCACATGAAGTAACATTCTGGATACTCAGCAACCACATGAAGTAACATCCTGGATACTCAGCAACCACATGAAGTAACATCATGGATACCCAGCAACCACATGAAGTAACATCCTGGATACTCAGCAACCACATGAAGTAACATCCTGGATACCCAGCAACCACAGGAAGTAACATCCTGGATACCCAGCAACCACATGAAGTAACATCCTGGATACCCAGCCCCCTAGTAGGTAAACCCCTGAATCCCCTGCACCCCCAGTAGGTAATCCCTTGAATCCCCTGCACCCCCAGTAGGTAATCCCTGAATCCCCTGCACCCCCAGTAGGTAATCCCCATAATCCCCTGCACCCCCAGTAGGTAATCCCTTGAATCCCCTGCACCCCCAGTAGGTAATCCCTGAATCCCCTGCACCCCCAGTAGGTAATCCCTGAATCCCCTGCACCCCAGTAGGTAATCCCTGAATCCCCAGGGGACAGTACGTACCAGGTATGACAGAGTTGGCCTGCTGTTGGCTCATCTGGACAGCCTGCTGCTGCATGGACAGCTGGTGAAGCTTGGCCAGCTGGTGGACAGATGAACAGAAAAATGTATATACAAAATAAAAATCTATACTTTCCAAAACATTTTACGTTTGTTCAGTGTGTTCATAATTGCCAGGCTAATGACTCACCTCCGAATGTGGAATGCCATATTGGTTCTGTACAGCGTATGTCTGCATGGCAAAAGGGAAAATCATGTTTCAGTAAAACCCATGTCAGCCAATAGAATTCTTAAGTGTTATTGTACAAAACATTGCCAAAATTCAAGGCAGGAACATGTTTCGCGAGATCTTGGCCAACAACCTCCTTCCCTCAGTAAGAGCATTGAAGATGGGTCGTAGCTGGGTATTCCAGCATGACAACGACCCGAAACACACAGCCATGGCAACTAAGGAGTGGCTCCGTAAGAAGCATCTCAAGGTCCAGGAGTGGCCTAGCCAGTCTCCAGACCTGAACCCAATAGAAAATCTTTGGAAGGAGCAGAAAGTCTGTATTGCCCAGCGACAGCCCCGAAACCTGAAGGATCTGGAGAAGGTCTGTATGGAGGAGTGGGCCAAAATCCCTGCTGCAGTGTGTGCAAACCTGGTCAAGAACTACAGGAAACGTATGATCTCTGTAATTGCAAACAAAGGTTCTGTACCAAATATTAAGTTCTGCTTTTCTGATGTATCAAATACATATGTCATGCAATAAAATGCTAATGAATTACTTAAAAATCATACAATGTGATTTTCTGGATTTTAGTTTTAGATTCCATCTCTCACAGTTAAAGAGTACCTGTGATAGAAATTACAGACCTCTACATGCTTTGTAAGTAGGAAAACCTGCAAAATCAGTAGTGTATCAAATACTTGTTCTCCCCACTGTATATACATACTGTAGCAGGTTCAGGAAGAAACAATGTTACAAGAATGACGCTGTCATGGTACTGCCCCAATATTGTCCGTAACCACGCCAGAAAATGACCAATTACAGGGGCATAGAGATGCCTAGAGGGGCCTCTGCTGTCAGGCCCTGACTATCACCCCCAGGCATAGAGATGCCTAGAGGGGCCCATAGGCAGGACCTAACAGCAACTGTGACCGCTGGACCAACTGAGGAGGCAGACTGACATTCATTATGGACCAAACTGATCATTGGAAAATGGACACCCAGTATGAACAGATACATTTTGGTCTGTACATGTGGCCTCGTCCAATAGCCTGAAGATGTTCTGGATATAAGAATGTCCTCTTTGCAGTATTCATTTGTATGAATTGATCTGTGATTTAGAGTTGTAAATCACAGATAAAGTATATATACGATCAATTTGCCAGATTGGCGCACTAGAAACATGTTGCAAATTACTGGTTGAGAGTTTTTTTGTGTGTGTTCTCATTTTGTGTCAGCTTTCAGATGTTTAAAGCTTTGCATTTAATGAGGAAGTACATTTGGAAATTACATATCAACAAACCGCAAAGATGACACATCCCTAAATCCAGAAAACGTACACAGGTTTTCACCAAGAAAACATCAGCTTTTGACAGCCCAACAGAAAGGACAGCTAATTTGACAAGAACACTAAAATCTATCTTTCAGATGTGCTGACAGACTCAGTGTGTGTGTGTATGGGCAGGTGGTGAATTGTTTTGTTGTCAGACCAGAGGTGGGCCGGACCAGAAATTGGCTCCAGCTTTTCTGACACCTCAACAACATTCTCAACACCTTAAAAACATTCTCAACACCTCAAAAACATTCTCAACACCTCAACAACATTTGAAACACCTCAACACCGGTCTCAACAACAATGAGAACGTTGGGAGGTACCGTTGGGAGGATGATGTTAGGTTCCCATTAATGGCCAGACAAGCTGTTTGAAATGAATCCAAGTTCTGTATAAATTATATCATAATGTTGTAATTCAGGGTCCCTAAAATTAATAGGATCAAAAGCTGTCCCTGCATCTTTGAGAGGTGGGTCCCATCTAACGAGAAAATATTATCACAATTATTCTTCATTCTTCATTTGTATTGTAAGCAACAAAGTTACTAGACCCTTCACTGAACACCACAGCTGCAGAGCAATTTTCTATATCGTCCTCTTGGATTCTTCCCCAAACTTCTCTAAAGTGGACCGGGGTTCTGACCCAGATTATAGCAGACTTACTTGTTGCAGGTCCAACCCACCCTGGGTCACCTGGAAGAGGGGGTGTGACCCGTACTCAGAAGCCTCAAACACCTACAAACACAGACAGACAATTACTTGTCTAAAAAACAAAAAAATAGAAGGTAATTTATTTTAAAGGTTGTATCTCAGTTCACCATCTGAACTGACTATTCATTTCTAACTGAAACTGAATCCAAATATTACTAATAGTGGGAATATTAACAATACTTGTATCAGTATCATTAAAACATAATAACAGATCTAAGTACAATCCCTGGAAAGTTGACTTTCCTCTGTTCTTTAAAACGTGGGTATATGCATATTTAAATAAATGCATCAACACTGATGAACAGACCACCAGCCACAATGATAAAGTTAATCTAATAGAAGAAATGTCACTGAAAGATTAAAGATTTTTTAATAAAAAGAAATACAGACATGCATTTTCATGGTGTGGAAAAATGAACCACACCCCTTGTTTGAAATAATTATATGTAGCTGTTTCTTGTTACTGTCTGTTAGTTATAATAATAATGATTATAATATATAAAACTTATATAACGCTTCTATGGGACACAAAGACGCTCAACATCTGGTACAAACAAACAACGTATGCATTTGGACAATACACAGACAAACGTATGGAGAAGGACTCAGACATGACACTGGATGAAGGGAAAGGGCAGGGGCGAGAGGTAGGCTTGTTTGAACAGATGAGGCTTCAGGCAGTGGATGATGGTAACAGATTCAGAGTCACGGATGGATTGTGGAAGTGAGTTCCAAAGCCTTGGAGCGGCCCTAGAGAAAGCCCTGTCTCCAAAGCTCCGTAGCTCGGACCAGAGGATAATGAGGTGACCAGTTGTAGCAGAGCGGTATGACTGGGGGGGGTGGGCATTGGGAAATAAGATCAAAGATTTAGGGTGGAGCAAGCTGATAGACAGCTTTACAGGTGTTTGAGGGCTTTCTTGCATGCACTGCCATTCCATTATGCTTACGTTGTTCTCTTTGAGCCAATTTGTTGTAGCTCTGCATGCTTGTTTTTGCCAATCGTTCTATCGTAAGTTGTTTGGTTGAATCTTAGCTTTTTGGTGGGCGGCCTCACATTGTCCACAAGAAACCTCTGCTACAATCCGGTTTTCACGGTTTACTCAATGATGGAAAGTTGGCCCTGAGGCTGCAAAGCCCCAAACCATAATGCCACCGCCTCAATGATCCAAGGTCAGTATGTGGTTTTTCTGTTCAAGGGCAGTGTTTAATATTTGTCTAGCATGACGTCTAGCATTGCAGCCAAAAAACACCAGCTGACTCAGCTGTCCAGAGCACGTTGTTCAAGTGGTGTTGGTCATTATTGGTCATTATTCAGTCGTTTCTTGATATTGATATATTTCTTTGAAAGCCGCAGCTTATTTCTTCCTGACCTACCATGTAAGAGGTGCCGTCTCTTTCTGACAGATGACGTGCACTTTGATTTTGGCAAGCGAGTTCCTGAGATCCTTTTGACGTTACCCTGCGGCACTTCTATGAGCATCTTTCGTCGGTTTTTGGGTTATATTTGGTGGGATCGAGGCTGTCGGTTCCCTATCTATACATATTCTCTGTACCTCAACAAGCATGCTGGGATCGAGGCTGTCAGTTCTAATACATATTCTCTGTACTTAACCAATCATGCTGGGATCGAGGCTGTCTGTTCCCTATCTACACATATTATCTGTATTCAACCAAGCATGCTGGGATCGAGGCTGTCTGCTCTATACATATTATTTATATTCAACCAAGCATGGTGAGATCGAGGCTGTCTGTTCCCTATCTACACATATTAACTGAATTTAATCAAGCATGCTGGGATCGAGGCTGTCTGCTCTATACATATTATCTAAATGTAATCAAGCATGGTGAAATCGAGGCTGTCTGTTCCCTATCTACACATATTATCTGTATTTAACCAAGCATGCTGGGATCGAGGCATCTTCAAAATACTGTTACATATGTTAAAAATGTTGAACACATCTGCTAACTACTGTGACTGAACCAGTTTAAGGTAGATGCCATGGTCACAGTAGCATTGCTGTGCTGACATACAGAAAGCTAACTGCAGTGTGTTCCACACGATTATATTGATGTGTAGTGAGGGAGCTGAAACTACGTATCTAATTCACAGTTTTGATGCCTTCATTCTTATATTTTACTAGCTTGGCCACACAGGTATAGACAAATAAAATGTTATGGCAACCGTATAACAACTTTAGGAGTGTTTGTTTTTACCATAGAAAATATTACAGGTAATGTCAATAAAAAAACTAATATATTTGTTTTTTGTATAATAGTTTTTAACTGATATATGGAGACATCAGCTCTGTTATTTGGAGCTTAGGGGCAGACCTGCTTTGATGCCATCACAATAAATCAGTCTTCTGCCCTGTAACCACCAGGCCTGTAGACAAGATGTTTGATAGTAAAATGTCCCAGAAGCAACTACGGACAGCATGGTGGAATCAACAGGCTAAACGGTACCAAGCATTGGTATAGCTGCAGATGGAGACCAACGGCAGAATGAACGTGAACATTGGCACACCTGCAGATGGAGACCAACGGAAAACTCTGACACACTGGCCACATCACATTATCAAAATAGATTTCTTAGAAACAACGTTTTGGTCCTCGGACCAGGAATGTGTCAGGTGTGTCGACAAAGTTGTGTCAATTGTGGTGTGTGCGTTACATCACTGAACGGGTGTAGCGTTTGATGTGTGTCATGTGTTGTGTCCGGGTTAAGTACAGGGGTTGTCACCTGGTTTCCAGAGATCATGACGGCCCCAGGAGAGGGGCTGGGTCGATAAGGAATGGTGGCCCCCTTCGGAGGTGACTGGAGGAGAAACAAAACACTTTTGTTTTAAACACCACAATGGCCAGCAACTTTGCGGTAAAATCTGATTATTTTGACTAGATAAAGATAAACAAATAAGTGGGGAGATTAAGTAAATTCATCCTCCAAACACTTTGATTTCACAATTGCATGAAAGCAAAGGCTTGGATAGTATCAGTGTTTTCTCCACATAAGATTAAGGTGCCTGGAATAACAATAAGTTTCTAAATCCTTTGATTTATATTTTTCTCTCTTCTGTTTTGTTGTTTCGGCTAATCGACTGGTTTCGGTAAGCTAGTTCATGAGACTTGCTGAGAAGAGGCTATAGGTTTAAGACATGAATATACTGATTGTATCTCACATGGACACTTTTCACTGCGTTGGGAACTTGCAGTTCATTTTAGAGGATGTGATTTGACTTTGTGCAATGTGCATTTTAGAATGTTGATAAGTAACATGTCATATAATCGGTATAATAATTCAAACATGATGTTTATCGTGTGTACGCCTTTGACACTCAAACGTTTGACTAATCTTTCTCCATCAGTGATGGTTTATTGATCTGTCCTTTCTTGTTCATGGCGACTCGTAATGATTAGAACTCTAGATCTTTTGACGAAGTCAGTGAAATGTCGCCAACAAATAAACAGCAATTTTAAAGGCTGGTATAACCTAGCAGAGAATTTAGCATATATTCCCCAAAATGTACATAATACTACATATTTCTTTACAAATAATATTGCTGATTCTTAACAAATAGCAGTTTTCTCTTTGGGTTTGTCAGGTATTATGGCCGCAAAGCGATTAACATGTTGACTGTACCTCCAGAATGACAGTGCAGATAAGTTTGACACACTGGATAATGGCGTCTTGGGCCCCAGATATTGTCACTCCTCTTTCGGTGGAGTTGGGCAGGAGATCCCCGGCCACCTGTATTTGGGCCCCGGTAGTCTGAGGGGACAAACACAAGTGTGGTTCAAGGAACCTGGCAGCAATCAGCCAGGTCTTTACAAGTGTTACAGACATTGTGGTTAGTTCAATGTAGCAGTTTGTTAGCAGGCTTTCGGATTGGTTTATTTCCCCTTTTGTGGTCCAAAGCGTATGGATTCCCTGGCTGTCTGTCATCTGCAATACCTTCCAAAGGCTTAAAGTGAGTTGAAGATGGCAGCAAGCCTCCAGCACCAATCCTGGAAGCCCCGAGTTCAACACAGGTGAGGCCACACTCACCTTGTACTCAGGTTGCTTTTTAAGTGCTTGAGACGTCTAAGGAAATTACTGCAGACCTCAGCGCCTTTCTCAGGCAATACTCATTACCTACAGGTACAGTCCAGTCTCGGACATGGATTCTGCTGGCCGGATTGGTGCTACAAAAGCTCTTGACACAACTTAAAGTTTGAGTCAATTGGGCTAAGCTTTATGAACCAAGTTGTCCTGTGATTGCAAAAAACCTAAAGGTTGAAAATCACATAGTGTAACCACATAGACTGGCTTGACGTGATGGAGGAGAACCAATGAGGAGAGGAGAAAGAGAGATGAAAGGATAAAGAGGAACTCAAACCTCGCGGATCTCCTTGATCTTGGAGCCACCCTTCCCAATGAGAGAGCCGCATTGGCTGGCAGGAATGACCAATCGTAGTGTGACGGGAGGCTTGCTGGTTACCGTGCCATTGGCTACCAGGGTTGTCAGGTCCTGGGTGGAAACAAAGACGAGTGATTGATTGATGGCCTTCAATGAACATTATGGTGACCTTGGTCATGATAGCAAGTGCTTAGTAAGGTAGAAGGAGACTTTTGGATGAAGTCTCCAAGGCTTTCCACAACATGCGACATGAACAGTGAGCACTCTGATGTCTCTGCACTAGCCGAAAATTACCCATTCTAATGCATAGCCCTCCGTGACCCATTCTAATGCATAGCCTACATGACACATTCTAATGCATAGCCCAACATGACACATTCTAATGCATAGCCTACATTACACATTCTAATGCATAACCCTCATGACCCATTCTAATGCATAGCCCTACATGACCCATTCTAATGCATAGCCCAACATGACACATTCTAATGCATAGCCCTACATGACCCATTATAATGCATAGCCTACATGACACATTCTAATGCATAGCCCTATATGACACATTATAATGCATAGCCCTACATGACAAATTCTAATGCATAGCCCAAAATGACACATTATAATGCATAGCTCTACATGACACATTATAATGCATAGCTCTACATTACACATTATAATGCATAGCCCTACATGACCCATTCTAATGCATAGCCCAACATGACACATTCTAATGCATAGCTCTACATGACACATTATAATGCATAGCCCTACATGACACATTCTAATGCATAGCCCAACATGACACATTCTAATGCATAGCTCTACATGACACATTATAATGCATAGCCCTACATGACACATTCTAATGCATAGCCCAACATGACACATTATAATGCATAGCCTTACATGACCCATTTTAATGCATAGCCTACATGACACATTCTAATGCATAGCCCTACATGACACATTCTAATGCATCTAGTTGTAGCATGTATTATTTTTTTTTAACTTGTTAAAATGTCTGCTCAATATTCTGATTCCATTTTTAAGTATTAGACTTTAATTGCACTGACAAGAAATGAACCAACAATAATTATAATTGACAAAAATTAAAATTTCCAGTAGCTTCAGGATTATTTTTCTATGGTAAATCTCTGGGTCAAATTAACTATCTGTAATATTCTGGGTTCAGCTGAGGATTTATGAAGGATCTGCCCTTTATTTCCATTAGTTAAAAATAACAACAAACGTACAAACACACATGCACACTCACCCAGAGGCGCACACTTAAAGACTCTCTCTTTAATTAAAATGGGTCATAAATATCCAGTTAAATCGTGGCCCAGACATTGCACCAATCAATTAGCTGCACCAGGACTCTGGTGGGGTTTGAAATGTAAATATCCAGCAGATCACATCGGCCTGCTCGTTACGTGAACAGAATCCCTCCACTGGTTTCTTAAGCCTGTACTTGGCAGAGTGCTGTGGTTTCTCTCCTAATATAACGCAAGTTATTTTGGCATTTGGAAGATCATTTTAATAACCGTTCAACACTAACCTCCAAATCTCCTAAGAATGAATGATAGGCGTGAAAATGAGATTATTTGTTTATTCCCACTTGAACTAGGAAATTAATATGTGATATAACATTGTTTGCCCCTCTATTGGTGGCCCTCATGTTGTTGTATCATGAAACATAACTTATAAAGTAATATGTCAATATGTGGGCAAACAAGGCCGTTGCTTCTTATTTATGGTCCTTCTTAGCATTCTCTATCCCATCTCACTTCCTCTCTATGCCTCATTTCCTCTCTCTCTGCCTCACTTCCTCTCTTGCTGCCTTACTTCCTCTATCTCTGCCTCACTTCCTCTCTCTGCCTTACCTTCCTCTCTTTCTGCCCCATTTCCCTTTCCGCCTCACTTTCGTTCTCTCTCCATCACTCTTTCTTCACTATTTCTCTCTGTCCCCATCTCTCTCTATTCCCCATCACTCTATATTCCCATTTATCTCGATTCCATCTCTCTATCCCTTTATCTCTCTATATTCCCATTTATCTCAATTCCATCTCTCTATCCCATTATCTCTCTATTCCACCTCTCTATCCCCCTCATCTCTCTATCCCCCTCATCTCTCTATCCCCATCTCTCTATATTCCTATCTCTCTATCCCCATCTCTATATTCCAATCTCTCTATCCCCATCTCTGTCTATTCCCCTCTCTCTATCCCCATCTTTCTCTATTCCATCTCTCTATCCCCATCTCTCTCTATTCCTATCTCTTCATCCCCATCTCTCTATATTACCCTTATCTCTCTATTCCATCTTTATCCCCATCTCTCTATATTACCCTTATCTCTCTATTCCATCTTTATCCCCATCTCTCTCTATTCCTATCTCTCTATCCCTCTATCTCTCTATCCCCATTTATCTCTATTCCATCTCTCTATTCCATCTCTCTAGCCCCCACATCTCTCTATCCACATCTCTCTCTATAAACCCATATATCCTATCCCCCTCTCTATATACCCATATATCCTATCCCCATCTCTCTCTATACCCATATCTCCTATCCCATCTCTCTCTACTCCCATATCTCCTATCCCCATTTCTCTCTCTCTGTCAGATTAGTTTGCTTTTCTTCTAATTTCCTGGGAGGTGGTTAAGGCCTGTCTCTCCTCATTTGGGAGATTCACACGTCATCTCTGATGATTTCATTTAAAAATATGCAATGCCCTAGTAATAGCTGTGAACAGTATAATCCTCCCAAGCCAATTCAACATGCTTAGTCAAAGGAAATAACTACTTCCTACTATGTTTCCAGCTATTGGCAACATTGCAAGGGCATGCATTCCAAAAGTACATCAATATGTGTATTCTTTAGTAACTGACATACATTTTTGCTGTATACATTTTTACAAAGTATTGGGTTTAACTGCATGTTCTCCGATAAAGTATAGTAACAATAAAATATCTGTTTGGTTCCCATCTGATTGGTTCTCATCTGTTTGGTACACATCTGTTTGGTTCACATCTGATTGGTTCACATCTGTTTGGTTCTCATCTGTTTGATTCACATCTGTTTGGTTCACATCTGAATGGTTCACATCTGTTTGGTTCACATCTGTTTGGTTTAGTACAATTCAAGATGTTGCACACCTGATTTACAAATGTAGAGAAAGTTGTCGAATAGCAAGAAGAGGGCAAGTGATCCTTATTTTAATTAACCAGTTTAGTCAGTTTATAAATACTTACAATGTATTATTTAAAATGACAACATAGTCAAATAACTGGGATAAAAACTAAATAACATGGAGAGCTGTCACAATCTGAGAAACCGGTGAGCATCTACAGACCAGGCTTAATGTTATTCCACATGTTGTGAGTCGTGTACCAGGCTTAATGTTATTCCACATGTTGTGAGTCGTGTACCAGGCTTAATGTTATTCCACATGTTGTGAGCC
>JACXGK010015147.1:0-10753 GCA_016801125.1 Novumbra hubbsi | reverse complement strand
CCCCTTTGAGCCTGGTGCCTCTCTAGGTTTCTTCCTACACTCCGGCCCCGTAGGGAGTTTTTCCTAGCCACCGTGCTTCAATCCTTTTGTTGCGTGCTCACTGGGGTTTTAGGCTGGGTGTTTTTGTAAAGGCACTTTGTGACAACTGCTGTTGTAAAAAGGGCTGTATAAATAAATTTGATTGATTGATTGATTGATAGTACACATGAAGGTAACGCTGCTGTTGATAGTACACATGAAGGTAACTCTGCTGTTGGTAGTACACATGAAGGTAACTCCGCCTTTGGTAGTACACATGAAGGTAACTCTTCTGTTCGTAGTACACATGAAGGTAACTCCTCTGGTTGGTTGAGCAATGTCGACATCTGTGAGGGGGTGAGCAGCTCTACTGCACAGTTCAACTGATTCAGTGATTCAGTCGGTTGTGGAAGTAGAATCAGGTGTTCCAGCTCTAAAATAGATCAAAAACATGGCATTACTGGGTCCCCGGGGGAGAGGTCTGTAAACACCTGCCTCGATATAAGGGAGTTATGAAACAGGATGATATAACATGGATACAGAGGCACATTAAACAGATGATATTTACTGAGTAATCCTTCAGATGTTCACATTAACACAGTGTGTGTCAGACCACATAGGCACAGTGAAGAGCTCCCTAGAATTAACCCGTCAGGTTACATTAAGTCTGTGACATCAGTGTCAGTCGCAAGTTACTGGGGTTCCCCTATGGCTCCCAAGGGTTGAACAGATCCCACTAAGAGGTTTTCACGTATTCTATGAGGGTCCTCCATCTCATAGCCGCCTCATTTTCCATGGTATGTCACATTTTCTGGCATTTCTGATCTCAGAGATACCTAAAGACAGAACATCACAGACACACAAACGCACCAAGTCAATCAATCATATAACATTGAGTCTCTACAAGAGGACTGAAATATTGTAATCCTTTCCACTGGGTTGTAATGGGTTTTAGCTCCTCCCCCTCTGCCTTTCCACTGGGTTGTAATGGGTTTTAGCTCCTCCCCCTCTGCTTTTCCATGTACCTCTATCTCGTTCTTTCATCACTTTCTCTGTTACTCGCCATCTCATGTCTTTCTCTTATTTTTATTTCTCCACTCCTCTTCCGCCCCACTCCTCTCTCCCTCTCCACTCCTCTCTTTTCCACCCCCTCATCCTCTCTTCCTCCAACCTCTCCACTCCTCCCCCCCTCTCCACTCCTCTCTTTTCTTCCCCCTCTCCACTCCCCTCCCTCTCCACTGCTTTCTCCCACTCCTCCCCTTTCTATTCTGCATCTGTGTAGATGTGCTCAGTAGTTTATGCTGCTCTGTCATGGTTCAGACAGTCAGAACGCAGGAGATTCTCTTACTTGACAGCACTGATGAAATATATACACACAAACACACACTCACACATTCTCTGCAGTCTGACAGGCTAATCTGTTTATCTTCCAAGCAAGGCATATAGGCCACACCCCTGACACAAATGCATTCACACACACACATGGAAAGAAACAAACTGACCTCCACCTTAAAAAAACCAACAAACCACGTTACTTGTACAGGATGTGGAATAAGAATGGGTATTGAGATTTGACAGAAGAGTTGTGTGAAGCTGTATTGAGTGTCTGTCTGTCTCTCTTAAATATAGATATATATATATATACTTTATATCCTCTATCTTTCCTTTTCCACCTTCTCTAGTTCTTTCTCTTTTCTGTGCCGATATATTTGTTGTTGGATCAGCAAGATGGATGATAATCACTAATCAGGACAGTATATTAATGACCTGTTACTATCACTAATCAGGACAGTATATTAATGACCTGTTACTATCACTAATCAGGACAGTATATTAATGACCTGTTACTATTACTAATCGGGACAGTATATTAATGACCTGTTACCGTCTTCACGCATAAAACGCACAGTTAATTGGACTCGTTTTATTCTGCTGTTTAGTGTCAAGTTCTCACGGCGCATTTTAAAATAGGCTGTTATAAATGCAATGTCATAAATAAATAGGTTTGTCTTCAAACATTTGCATATTTGAATGCAGCAGCACCCCCTAGTGTGTCGGAGGGTGGGACAGGCTTGAAAGGAGATCATCTTTCTGGGATAGGGAGTTGGATTCTTTCATTCATCTGAATCCCCACTCCACACTAAAGTCAAACATTTTAATTCCTTTAAAACTTTCCAGCTGGGACTTACGGTGTTGTGGTGACCTTTGAGACTCCTTCTTCCTGTATAATTCCATTTGAATTGTTTCCAGGGATGCTAGCTAAGTGCTAACAAATGCAAGCAAACGTCAACCAATTGAAAGGACAACCTAGCGCATGAAGTTAACAATAGTGACATTCTATAAACGACAGATCTCCGCTGGTGGCTGTAGAGAACAAACGGCTGAGTGGTCAGTGAACATGGGACCAGCCAGGCGATTGGGACGACCTTTGGGTGAACTGGTTATTGATCATTACACAGAGAGAGCTGCGCTGCATTTAACATTTAGATGACTTTGGGGTTGTGTGTGTCTCGGAAGCCACCCATGTGAAATAAGTTGAGATGGAGACGGATTTATCCTGAGCCTAGTGCAAGCCTCTGGCTGTACTCTGCTTGTCCACTTCAGGAGCGTTGGCTTCAAACCCTGTTACTAGTTGTCTTCAGTTCAGTGGAGATACAATGCATTCTGGGCTGGTGTTTCCCGGAAAGTCGCCCACGTGAGACGGTTTTGAAGACCTCTGCATTACGGCCTCTGGCTGTGCCTCAGACCTGTCATTAGTTCAGTATGCCCGGGCCTTCCCAGGGGACTTCCGTTCTAAGAGACTGAAGCTGCAGTCTGTCCCGCCACTATTCCTGCAGTCCAATTTGAGCAGGCTCCGTCAGACTATATCAGTCTACATAAAACAATATCAAACTACTCCAGAATCTATCAAACTATATCATAATTTACGTCAGACTACTGTATATCGAGCTATGTCAGACTATTTCATAATCTCAGACTATGAAAGTATATCAGACCGTCAGATTGTAAGTCTGTGCAAGTCTGTTAGACCATAAGAGTATATGAGGGTACAGAGTAGCCCAGCCAACGCTGTCTCTCCTGCCCAGGGCGGTCTGAGACCAGGGGCCCTGACCTCCAGTCTGCTCTGCTCCTAGCCCACAAACTATACGCTCTTCATCTCTCTGTGTCCATCTGTTTTCCTATCCCCGTTCCTCCGGTTCAGTCCGCCACGGGGGTGGGGGTCATGTTTCTGACAGGCTTGTGGCGGGTCCCTGAGTGATCACATGGCACTTACACATGTTTAATTAACTCCAGCGCTGCAGCTACTAGGATTAAACTCCATTTCAAGGTCAGAGGATGTCTCGAATGGTACCCAATTCCCTTGTTACAAGCACTGCGCTACTGCTGACACAAGCCCAAAAGCAGTAGACTTCGGGGAATAGGTTGCAATTTGGGACGTAGCCGGTAAGGTAATTAACCAGAGCTTTTTTGCTGATTATTTATACAAGCTTAACCTCTAGAATTGCAAGATGATTCTTCTGGTTTTGCAGAAATGCTCTCCCACAAGTACATTCTGCTGGAGGCTGAGGAGTCTATTCTGACTGCATTTAATATTTCTACAAAAATTCAGCCTGTTAAAGAGGCTCCCTATGATGTATCAGAGAGGGTAAGTCTCAGACTGAGATGAGGGCTGAGCGCTTATCATCCGGTGTATGTGATGGGTTAGGGAGGGAGTGGAGAGAATGATTGAAGGAGAGACATGAATGGAGAGATGGAGAGTTCTGGAGAGGAATTGAGGATGGGAGATATAGAGAAAGAGAGATTGAGGAAAGAATTGAGGAAGGTTTCTGACAATCCCAAAGCCTAGCAGTTCAGGGAGGGGTGGGTACAGATGGGGACTGGGGTTACAGAGAGGGAATGGGGGGGGGGGTACAGATAGGGAGGGGCATTTTCAGGAGAGTAACGCTTGGCTAGCGGGTATTTATTCAACAAAGTAATACTTTATCCTCCATTTTAGCAGATGGGTGAATTATAAGGGAACTTTGTTACTACCATGCATTTTATATATTGCAGACTTTTGTGAACACGATTTAACCAGATGTGTGTGAGACCATAAGTCATTTATTCCTGGTGAGAGGCAGGGAATGCAAGAAATGGATTGACCTGATGGAGATGTATTAGATGTTAGCTGAGCGAGAGAGAAGCCTATCAGATAAGCTTTGTTACCACTGTGGTACACTCTGGTACCTCTGTGTGACACAGCACCTGTCTACATAAACAGACCACCTACATAGACAAACCACCTACATAAACCAGCCTACATAAACCTACCCACACGGTCACACAACCTACCTATATAAACACACAACACCTTCTTACCCAATCACTAGCTGTCTTTTCTCTCTTTTTCTACCTCTCTTTGTCTTGTTTTTTCCGATTGTGGCTCTAATTTCTAGAACACCCCTCTTGCCACGCCCACCCGCCACACACACACACACACACACACACAGCTGGAAGCCCAGGTACTGTTGTAGTGCCCGAGTTCGGAGCAGAACCCCTGAGTCCTCGGTCAGCGTAGAGCTCTAAATGGGCTTCCACCTGGGAGGCACTGGGGCTGTGTTCAGGTGCGCAGTGCGCCCTGGGTAATGGAGTCTTCCTGTCTGTGTGTATGAAAGTACATGTTTTCCATTGTGTGTGTGTGTGTGGACCCCACAATGATTAGCTGCTCCTCTCCCAGAGACCCGGTAGCCAATAACCTGCAGGTCACTGCAGTAAACATGGTGGTCCTCAGTGTTTTAACTCTGCCTTTCTCCTCCCCTCTCTCCCTTCTTGTGGAATCACCTGTCAGACGGAGGTAACTTTTCTCCTATTGGCCGGGCTGGTGTGACTCTTCTCCTATTGGTCGCTGTTAGTCCCTGGGCCACTGCATGCTCTGTAGTAGTTTGGAGACGCCCAGACTCACTGTGCTCCTCCAATTAGAACACTGGTGATGTCACACATCGTGGTCTGTGTTGATTGGTTCCTGTTTTCCTGTTTCAGCATGTCACTGGTCACTGTTTAGTGTCACTGTAACTCATCTAATGTCGTGAAGTAGCTATGTCTACATCGTCTTCTGTGCATGAGGGCCTATGAGTTCTCTCTCCAACAGCCATAGGAAGCCTAGATCTGGCTGCCACAGTTAATACGAGCATCCATTCAACGTACACTACGTAGCCAGTTTATTGGGTGCAGCGGGACCCAGCCTCTCTCCTCGTTTCTGTCGGAAGTGGAGCGTGCTGTGGCGTCGACTGAAATATCCCGTCCGTGATGAGGGATGAAGAATATCCTGATGCCGTTCACATGTCTCACGCTACGTTCTCGTTCCTAGTCCGTGTTAAAATGTGTTTCGCTCCGACGCCGTGCTCACTCAACCTCAGACCGGACCCGTTTTTTCCTGAACTTGTACTGACTGGTCTTTTGGGGTTTTTCCCGCCGTTGTCATTAAACTTTAACCTTTACGCAGCGTCCTGCGGGAGCTGCACGGGAAACCTGCACCTCACGATGACGTGGGGAACCAAATAAACTGACTACTGCGTGTGTACGACTAGGCTTAGTCTGAGATTCTCCCATGTCAATCGATATCTTTGATACACGCTGTTGAATAGTGTGCGTGAGTGTGCGTGTGTGTGTGTGTGTGTGCGAGGCTGGTATGTTTTGCTGTCTGACGTGTGTTCCCTCCCGTGTAGGGTCACTGTTAATATTGTTGACACTGTTGTTAATACTGTTCTTGCAACACTGACTAACGCTGTAACCTTCCTCCCCTCCCCTGCCTGGATCGCGTCCTGTGTATGTAGCACTTTGCATGGTTGTTGATTGTGTTAGCATTTTGTTTGCATTGGGTTAGCATTTGTGTCCTTAACGTATGTATTTGCGTGTGTGTCTGTGTTTGTGTGTGTGTGTGTGTGTGTGTCTGTGTGTGTGTGTGTGTTGGGAGGATACCTGGTCTCACACACGTGCTCAGAGTGTGGGACCTCCCAGCGGCAGCCCTTTGGGTTCATATAGCACTCGCTACTTTAAAACCCGAACCTGGGATGGACCCCACACTCCCTACGCAGACCTCAACTACTGACATTTGCCCCCTCTCTTTTCTCCTTCTATCTTTCTAATTCTCTCCCTCTCCTCCCGCGTTCCTGGTGAGTAGAAGATCTCCCAAGAGAGGGAGAAGTTTGCAGATGAGGACAGTATCTTCTTCACTCTTGGAGAGTGTGGACTCATCTCCTTCTCTGACTACATCTTCCTCACAACCGTCCTCTCCAGTAGGTCCTTTACACACAAATGTTCCCATTGTTTTACCAACTCACACACACACACAGATGCAGACAGACAAACAGAAAGAACGTTGGTTGTGGGTTAAATTCCCACAGTCCCCCATCTGTGTGTCTGCACGTCTGTGTGAGACACTCCCAAAGAAGTTTTGTACTGTAGACTTAGTCTTCTTCTGTTTCTCACTTCCAGCGCCTCAGAGGAATTTTGAGATTGCCTTCAAGATGTTTGACCTGAACGGAGATGGAGAGGTTGACCTGGAAGAGTTTGAACAGGTTTGCCTCTTGTGTACAATACTTTTCCCATAATGTGGCTTATCTTCCACATTATTGATAGTACTTTAATACTATCAATACTAACATTAATAACAATACTTTATTATCCACATTAATGACAGTACGTTAATTTCCACACTAATGACAGTGCTTTGATATCCACATTAATGAGAGTACTTTAATATCCACATTAATGACAGTGCTTTAATATCCACATTAATGAGAGTACTTTAATATTAACATTAATGACAATACTTTAATATTCACATTAATGACGGTACTTTAATATCCATATGCAATTATTGGAAACATATCACAGCTAATTGCTCGATATTCCGTAGTTAATCACAAATTCTCATACTTTTTTAATTGGATATTGCATTTCTTTTCCTAGTTCTGAAGTATGCCGTCCTCTCATTTGTGTCAGTAGATAAATTAAACTGTCACTTTGACAAAATCAGCTTAACATCCAAGAATGTTATGAAAACAGGAACCATCGTACTGTTTAAAATAACTTTACACACAGGCTTAAACACTCATTCTTACACATCCTCTTACACACACACACACACCACACTTTTGTACGTTCTACCTTGGACATGTCTTTGTTCAGCCTACCTATCCCTTTCATTGGACATAACCTAGTCAGTGTTTACATTATCAGCTTTTTAGCTAATGTTAGCTAGCATGGCTGTTCATACCCTTTAATTTAATCTGTTAATAACATGCATGTACCTGAAACTAAAGAAAAGTGGCCTTTATACGGCCACGTCTGGTCTCCTTCCTGTCCCACCCGGTCTACTTCCTGTCCCCCAGAACTCCTTCCTGTTCCCCTGGTCTCCTTCCTGTCCCCCAGAACTCCTTCCTGTTCCCCTGGTCTCCTTCCTGTCCCCCAGAACTCCTTCCTGTTCCCCTGGTCTCCTTCCTGTCCCCCAGAACTCCTTCCTGTCCCACCTGGTCTACTTCTTGTCCCACCCGGTCTACTTCCTGTCCCACCCGGTCTACTTCCTGTCCCCCAGGTCTAGGGTTTAATGCATAATGTCCGTCTCCCTCCTCAGGTCCAGAGTATCATCCGGTCCCAGACCAGTATGGGAATGCGTCATCGAGATCGCTCCACCACGGGAAACACCCTTAAGACGGGTGGCTGTAGCTCCGCCCTCACCACGTACTTCTTTGGTCAGTCAGGCAACTCATCAACTCGCGCACAAAACAAATACTTTTATAGCGCGGAAGGTAGCTCATGCTGTACTGAATGCTCTCTTTAGGTGCCGACCTGAAAGGCAAGCTGACAATCGGTCACTTTCTGGAGTTCCAGAGGAAACTACAGCATGATGTCCTGAAGCTGGAGGTGAGATGGGTGGGGGTGAGAGGGACGGGGTGATGGACCAAGGAGAGGGACGGGGTGATGGACCAAGGAGAGGGACGGGGTGATGGACCAAGGAGAAGGACGGGGTGATGAACCAAGGAGAGGGGCGGGGTGATGGACCAAGGAGAGGGACGGGGTGATGGACCAAGGAGAAGGACGGGGTGATGGACCAAGGAGAGGGACGGGGTGGGGGGGGTCCGGTGATGTGGAATTCATTGACAGAGAGAGGGTCAATGAAGGGTCATCAGTACAAAAAAACAAGACTGTTCACACACTTGAAAGCCTACCAGTGTTATGGTTTTCTATCTCTGTCTGTTCAATACATTCAGATGAGCCTTAATGGTGTACCAACAGGATCCTGCTTTGGCCGAGCAATGCCGTTATAATGCTGAAACGATAATAACACAACCGTACAGTTAAATCATGAATTAAATCCCCTCTCCATTACAACTTATTATTCATTTCAAAGGGTCTCAAAACAAGGATAGCTTCCGGAATGTGCCAGAATAGCTCAGGTGTGCCGTAACGACAATTGACCGGAATTCTATTCGAGGGAGACCACCTCGTTGTCCACAAGAAACCTTTACACTTTGGCCTTTAGTTGGTAGTGGAAAACAGTTTCAGGTGTCCCCAAAAACTGTTTCAGGTGTCCCCAAAAACCGCTGAGATTTGTTTTATACTATGAATCCCTCATTTACATAAAGGTTTGCTTTCGAAGTCACTTTTTTTACACTGTCAGACGTCCCTCTCCCTTTCACACAGCTTATGTATTCACAGCTTAAATCACAATTAAAACATATTACACCCCCCCCCCCCACCCCCCCTTTGTCTCCACACCCACCCGTCCCCCGCCTCTCTCCTCATTTCCTCCAGTTTGAGCGTAATGATCCGGTGGACGGCTGTATCACTGAGAGACAGTTCGGAGGCATGCTGTTGTCTTACAGTGGAGTTCAGTCACGCAAACTCAAACAAATGCAGAAAGGCCTCAAGAAAATGTTCAAAGACTCTCAGGTACCAGAGTCTCTCTGTGGGTGTGTCTTTATGTCTGTGTTTGTTGGTCTGTCTGGGTGAAGGAAGGACTGACTGACAGGTAATCCATCACAGTAAAAGTCTTTCTCTGTCTCCCTGTCCTCTATTTGTCTTCCTAATTATTCATCTGTCTCCCTCTTCTCCATCACCTCCACCTTTTTTCCTCCTTGCCCCTGACCTCCATCACCCTTTCTGACTACTGGCCGCTCCTCCTTGACTACTGGTTGCTCCTCCTTGACTACTGGCCACTCCTCCTTGACTACTGATTATTATCCTCCCCAGTAGTTAGTTTCTACTAGTTAGTTAGATAGTAGATATCAGTAGAATTCGAATGCAGAGCCTCAGTTCAGTTGTTCAGAGTAGATGAAGGATATGTTCAAGACTGCTTAGTAGTAGAATCATCTATTGGGTAGTGAAGCTTTCTTCTCTCTCACTCTCATAGTTTTGTCAAAATTGTATGTTCTTCCTCCATTGTCTCGGGGCACAATGGATTATGGTGATTGTTAATGACATATTGTTTAGCTCTGAACTAGATTGAGCATTGGCCTAATAAAACTACCAATCCCTAAATCCCAGTTCGTTAGTTTGACATTTTCTCTTGTGAGTGATTCGATTTTTCTCTGGAGGAACAAAATATGATCTCACAAACGAAATACACTGACACACTCTCCGCCCCTACCGGGCAACGCAGCAACAACACATTGTTTTCCTGCTGGGAACATTTAGACACGTGTCTCTTAAGTGAAGAGGCATCGAAGGATAACTACTAGTTCAAACGAAAGCCAGCATTTGTCCCTTGATGCCAAAAAACTGTCCCTGACCAGCCGTGCCAATATCACATAGTCCCTGACCAGCCGTGCCAATATCACATAGTCCCTGACCAGCCGTGCCAATATCCTTGTCCCTCCGTAGGGTATAACGTTTGTTTCTGTGTCCCTCCGTAGGGTATAACGTTTGTTTCTGTGTCCCTACGTAGGGTATAACGTTTGTTTCTGTGTCCCTCCGTAGGGTATAACGTTTGTTTCTGTGTCCCTCCGTAGGGTATAACGTTTGTTTCTGTGTCCCCCCTTAGGGTATAACGTTTGTTTCTGTGTCCCTCCGTAGGGTATAACGTTTGTTTCTGTGTCCCCCGTAGGGTATAACGTTTGAAGAAGTGGAGAACTTCTTTACCTTCCTGAAGAATGTGAATGACGTGGATACGGCTCTAAGTTTCTATCACATGGCCGGAGCCTCTATCGACAAAGGTTCGCCAAAGACACAGTCATTTAAGTCTCCTAAATCCAGTGCAGCATGTCTTGGGCTCTCTCGCTCTTATCCAGTCTCCCTCTCACTCCCCTTTTCTCCTCCCTGTCTCCTCCCCTTCTCCCAGACTGCTTAACGGTCAGATCCTGCATCAAATCTCATTGCTACTGGCTCTGTTTCTCTCCATTTTCTCCACCTCTTTCGCTTTCTTTCTCTCTGTCACGTCTCTCTCCTCATTCACTTCTACTCTTCTAATCCCTCTTGCCAATCCTCCACTAACCCTGCAGTACCAGCCATTTTATATTCATACTGTTTATCTACTCTGCTACTCAGCTTAGAACTCTGCTACTCAGCATGTTACTCCCACTTCCCTGCTACTCAGCATGTTACTCCCACTTCCCTGCTACTCAGCATGTTACTCCCACTTCCCTGCTACTCAGCATGTTACTCCCACTTCCCTGCTACTCAGCATGTTACTCCCACTTCCCTGCTACTCAGCATGTTACTCCCACTTCCCTGCTACTCAGCATGTTACTCCCAC
>JACXGK010015146.1:0-11163 GCA_016801125.1 Novumbra hubbsi | reverse complement strand
GGGGGGGGGGGCGTGACGTTAAATGCGAGGGAGATAAAGAAGGGAGGGACCACTTGAGAAACAATAGTACAGTATTGTAACGTGTGTGTGTGTGTGTTGCAGAGCAAAGTGCGTGCCGTGTGGACCAGATCTCGGGGGCGTACGGCTGGTGGGGGGAGCGTACGCGGTTCCTCGTCTCCTTGCTTTCCTGTCGCACTGAGAACTATGTACCCGGACTGCATCTGCTGACCTTCCAGCACCCCCGCAATGACTCCCAGCCTGACAAGGTACACAAAGCCCCCAGTATACAGCCCCCTGCAGGGTCTGTCTATCAATACAGGGGCCACGCTGTAACAACAACATTTCACAGTTGTTCAGTATTGGTTCATGTGATATCCGTTCAACTTCACACGTGTCGTTAAAACATTAAGGTCTACTTCGGCATAATGACACTCAAACTCCACTTAACAACAAAACCTCTACTAGAGATGCTTTAGTATAGGTTCCCTTTAACCAACGTGTTTTGTTTTTTCTAGCATGTAACAACAAATTGATAGACAATGGGTGTGTTGCGCTAATAAAGTAATAATTGTTTTAATGTTTGTGAAAAATAAAGTTTGCCTTAAGGTCTGGGGCTATGTAAATACCACAAGATCTGCTAAAACGTATTGAATGTATACGTTTCAATCAAATTCAAAAAACCTTTTGTGTGAAATTACCCTTTTCTTGGTCAAGTCTGTGAATTGTCCAGGCACGAGTAAATATTCAAACATGACAGGTTTTTATTCCACTTATGGATGATATTGAATCTGTTCCCCAGAAATGTCGTAATGTAATCACATGGAAATAAACAGCTAATTATTATCCATGGCTTTGTAACAGCTCTGTCCCTACTATTACTACTCACAGGTTCTTTATAGAAAGCCTCATAAACTGGTCATCTGTTGATTAACGTCTATCTGACTAAATGGAATCCTGTATACTTCTCTGCGTTGTGTGATTGGTTTCTCTTCTTTTTTGTCTTAAGTGTGACATCTATGTACCTTTCTGTAAGGTTTGCCTGTCAATGTGGGTTGTAAGCACCACCCTCCGTTCTCACCTGAACCTCCACCTTTACATCTTCAGGTGTCCATCCTGCGCAGCACCTCCATCATCCTTAGCCCCACAACGGAGATGGATGTCACCCTGCAATTCCGGGGCTTCATCCACCCCCTGTGTGGTGCCCCACCACCTGCTCCCCCTCCAACCGAAACCGTTTCAATGTGGGCCCGGATACAGAGGCTCCATTTTGAGGCCCGCATGGCTGCTGGACCCAACTCCCTGCAACTGGTACGAGTCCGTGAGGCAGTTGCGTTTCAACGTTTTGATCCTGTAGGAGTTCAGACACGGTTCCAGAAGTCTCTCTAATCCTGTAAACCATCCGCTCAGAAGGAGGTCGTTGGCCGCTGGGCTGCTCATCAGGAAAAGGAGACGAAGCTTCTCTCCCGTCCTGAGGGTGGGCGTCTGTTCCCCAACCTGACCAGAGGGAACCGCTACCTGGTCCAGGCCGAGGGCTACCTCAACAACTCCGGCTCGGGACAGACTAGCGAGATGGCTTTGACGTGGAACAGAACTGCGTTGCCGGGGGGCAGTGTGAGTATTAGTCTACAGTTCTGAACACACAGGGATACTGTGTGTCTTCAGGTAGCTTAGCATAAAATAATAAATTAAATGAAACAGCTAGCCAAAGTATCATAGAAAAATAAGTTTGCGGGAGATAATGCATTGACATCTCCCTCTATCTTTATCTCTTAATTTCTCTGCCATTGTAGGAGATTTCGTTCTTGTTCCTGGAGCCATACCGTTCTGGTTCCTGCTCAGGTTACCAGTCATGTCTGGCCTGCCTGTCTGACCAGTCCTGTGGCTGGTGTCCATCGCTGGGCCACTGTCTGTTCCGTGCCCTTCCCGACCTGGAGCTCTGTCCAGATGAACATGGAGTAGGGGAGCGCCACCTACTGTTGGCCCCGCAACACTGCACCCTCTGTGAAGAGTACAGGGACTGTGCCACCTGTGCTCAGGTAGCTAACACACAGAACACCTCAAAACCATTAGCTTCCTGTATGCCATTTTAAATTGCCCTTTTCTTTAAAATCTTCTGCATATCTTTGACCTGTATGGTGTTTACCCGACAGGACCCCTACTGCGAATGGCAGATCAACTCCAGCAAGAAGGGGGACTACCAGTGCAGCCGACGGGGTCGTCTGGATGGATCCATTCGCCACCCTGCTGACTGTCCTAAAGTCTGCAACCAGTAAGTAGTCATGAATAAGTATATAGGAAAGTTGTTTTCATATGTTTTTTTCTTTTTGGGGGGGGGGGTTATCTCCCTGAGCTCCCCTGATTTACATATCGAAGAACGTGTTGATTCATTAGCAAGTTGAATCCGGTATGCTAGATGTGGAAAAGCTAAAGGTCCCCAAGGAGTGTTTTGAGAACCACTGCACTAAAGCTGTGCCACGTTGACTCTTCCAGATTACCTTCAGAAGTATTTGTGACTCCTGTTCATGATCACTAATCAGCTCATCATATCTATTGATTTGTGGAGTCGGTGAGTGGTGCAAAGACTCAAATGCACCCCTTTAAGACAGACATAGGATAAAAAAAACACCTATTGGACAAAGATCGGTACACAATGAATGTTCTTTTTCACGTGTAACAGGAGGAGGACGTGTGGGGAGTGTCTGTCTAACTCCAGCCAGTGTGCCTGGTGTGAGTCAGCCCAGGCCTGCTTCTACTTCGCTGCCTACCTCACCAAGTACCCCTATGGAGAGTGCAGGGACTGGTATGACAGGTAAATATCACCCAGTACCCCTATGGAGAGTGCAGGGACTGGTATGACAGGTAAATATCACCAAGGAACAGGACTAGAACGGGAAGTCGGTCAGTGCTCTTTCGTGACTTTTCCACAGTTTTTCACTTCTTTGCTCTCTGTCTCCCTCACTCCCCCTTTCGTCTTCACCCGCCTCTCCCTCCAGTGTCCACTCTGTACCTCAGTGTAAGCAGTGCTCCGCCCTGGCCAGCTGCACTGACTGTCTCCAGACGTTCCAGTGTGGCTGGTGTGGTGACTACAACAACCCCACTATCGGCAAGTGTCTGAGAGGAGACTGGGCTGGGATGGATGACCCCTCTGTGGATAACTGCAGTGTGGCTGTGGCTGATGTGCGGGCTACTAGGTATGACCAGAACACCACCCACCCTTCAAAAGGCTAGCTCAGCCAGGTGGTGCCGTAGGTTGTGTAGAGACTACACAGATGCGTTGTAACAATAGACTGAACTCCTGCCTGTAGCCCTGAGCCACAAACCTCTGCCCCCCCGCGGCCCCTGGAGATGGAGATGGAGATGGAGCACCTAGAGGAGGGGGAGAGGGATGCCGTCTGGTCCTACCCCACCTGTCCTGATGTGGAGGAGTGTAGGTTGGGCCTCCACACCTGCCACCCTTACGCCACGTGTGTCAACACCCCCACCTCTTACGAGTGCCACTGCGAGAGGGGCTACACTGGGGACGGCACACTGCACTGCAACCAGACGTGAGCCTCTTTCTGTCTTTACATTTCACTATGTCTTATTATAACCCCCATGTCTACTAGGTGTTGTTATGTCTTATTATAACCCCCGTGTCTACTAGGTGTTGTTATGTCTCATTATAACCCCCGTGTCTTCTAGGTGTTGTTATGTCTCATTATAACCCCCGTGTCTACTAGGTGTTGTTATGTCTCATTATAACCCCTGTGTCTTCTAGGTGTTGTTATGTCTCGTTATAACCCCCGTGTCTACTAGGTGTTGTTATGTCTTATTATAACCCCCTTGTCTACTAGGTGTTGTTATGTCTCATTATAACCCCTGTGTCTACTAGGTGTTGTTATGTCTCAATATAACCCCCGTGTCTACTAGGTGTTGTTATGTCTCAATATAACCCCCGTGTCTACTAGGTGTTGTTATGTCTCATTATAACCCCCGTGTCTACTAGGTGTTGTTATGTCTCATTATAACCCCCTTATCTACTAGGTGTTGTTATGTCTCAATATAACCCCCATGTCTACTAGGTGTTGTTATGTCTCATTATAACCCCCGTGTCTACTAGGTGTGATGATGTCCCATTGAGAGTCCATTGTGTTAAAGCGGACCCCTCTTACTCCCACCCTCTGCCCTTCTAGTTGTTATAATGAGTGTCGTGAGGGACAGTGCAGTGGCAGCCCGCGGTTCGAGTGTGAGTGTTCCCTCGGCTGGACATCTGACCCGGCCACCCTGGTGCTGAGTGGGGTGGAGTGTGATGTCGACTGTGGCTGTAACTTCCACAGCACCTGTATCACCGCTCCCGGCATCTGTGACCATTGCCAGGGTGAGAGACACATCCACAGCCCTGTCCAAAGGCCTGGACCGGAATCACGCTCCAGGGCCAAGTGTTAACATCCCAACCAGTTTGACTCCTTGCTCATTTAGATCTTTATCTTTTATTGTCAGTGCATCTGTTAGCTGTTGCATCCCTAATTAAACTGTTTTAGGCGTTATGTCTAGTGTCCTTATTATGCTGTAACGTAAGCCTAACTGTTAATGGCATTTTACGTTTTTTATTTTGTATTACAATATGAATTTGATCCTGAGTGACCAGGCACAAAATTTTTTGCATTCTGGGGATTTCAGATTTTCTAAATAATTCTATGTTTTCATGCTTATTCAGTCCTGCTCTTCTCCCCCATTGCTAGATTGGACGATTGGCCCACAGTGTGAGCACTGTCGGCCGGGGAGTTTTGGCTCTGCGCTAGCCGGGGGTGGGGGCTGTGTGCCCTGCCAGTGTAATGGCCATGGAGACCCCCTCCAGGGCTACTGCCACAACCAGACAGGCCAGTGCTACTGTACCCACCACACCCAGGGTCCACACTGTGAGTCCTGCCTGCCTGGGTACTACGGAGACCCCAGGTGAGAGCTATATTCATGTGGACATGTGTGGCTAGTAATATACTACAGCTAACACGCTAAATACTGAAGTGCATTTTTAAGGTCCTTCCCTTGGCTGAACTTGTTCTACCATTATTTAGGAGATCATTTTGCCAGACAGAATGGAGAGACAGAATATAGAGACAGAATGAGCACGTTCCTTTTCCATTGAATTCGCACTGAATCTTCCCTTCGAATATTGTTCCCAACCAATTAAATTTTGCTCTAGTCTTTACAGAATGGTGTATTTTGAGTAGATATTCAAGAAATATGGGTTAGTAATATTTCATTAAATTAGAATTTAAATAAACATATTCTCAGGTAAATAATTAGGTGTTTTATGTAAACGGCTCCCGATTTATATTCCAATTCGCACCTATGGCTTTTCCTTACCGCAGCCCCTCCCATTGCACAGGCCGCCCCCATGCAAAGCCATTGGGCACTGTTGGTTTGCTGCAAACCCGGATTCACGGCACGGTTTCTACCTTTACCCTATTTGACATGTGGAAGGGCAGAAGGGCTTGGGTCTGTTCAAGTGCATTCATGTCACTCCTCTAACCGACACCCTCTTCTCCCCCCTCAGAAATAACGGCACCTGTTTCCGTCAGTGCCAGGGACGCTCCGTGATCCTGTCCCACCAGTCACCCCTCTCTGAGCTGCCCGTCTCCTCCTCCCTGGGGTGGAAAGGGGGTGTGAGTGGCAAGGGGGGGCTCCCTTACTGTCTGTGGGTGCTGTCTGTGTCCGAAGACCTGGCGCCCTGTGTATCGGGCAAGCTGTGCCCTCCTGTGGCTTTCAGTCTGCACCCCGACTCCCACACACAGTGCACAGTGAGTAATGGTTACACACACCGACATCTTGTTTATCGAGCGGCGATGAGCAGAGCCATCCGTATTCCTGTAGTCTGAGATCCAATCTGTCACTCTGAAACAGAGCTCCTACGTATACGTGTTTGATGGCCTGCCTCGTTTCCTGAGCAACGGTGCTGTGCACTTGGACCACAACCTGATAGCAGCATTCTGCGGAACAACCCGGAGTCAGCCAATCACCGTGGAGGCCACGTCGGGTACCACTTTTTGATACCTCAAATGACACCCGAAATGTCTCATTGTCTCATGCTCATTTTATCATAAGTGATATGTGATAAAACTTCCCCTGTGATTCCCCTGTCCCGCCCCTCAAGGTGTGATCTCCGTCTACTTTGAAGCCAACGTCTCATACGAGCGGCCTCAAGGCTTCAACGCCTCCTTCTGGGTGCGCCGCTGTAGCGAGGGCTCTGAGGCGGGCGAGGACGGGTCCCCTGTGTGCCACGGAGGGGCGCAGTGCTCCAAGGGGCTGTGCCAGTGTCCTCAAGGGTACGGGGGACCCTACTGCGATCGACACGTCTGTCCTGAGGACTGTGGCCTAGCAGAGGGCAGGGGCTCCTGCAACGTTGTGAGTGAGACTCCAAGAACAGAAAAAAGCCTTAGGAATGTTGCAGTGACGTTGGCTCACTGTTGCTGTAGGTTTCCGCTCATTGCTCTAACACTAGTGAGCATTATTATTATACAGATTACATTGGCATCTACAGGTTCATCTGACTGGGACGTGGGTCAAGGTTCTCAGTGCCTTAGTCCCAAACTATCCCTTTTAATGTGCATTCTGTTCCCATGCTTTATATTCTTGCCTATTGTGTGTTTTGTATGCTAATTCAGTTTTTTCCTCCATCTCTGTGTTTTAAAGTCTTTGGGAGTGTGTGTGTGTGCAGATGGTTGGGGTGGCTCTGACTGCTCCACACCCCTGGAATCTGGCAGCATGGTGTGGGAAACACTACTGGACACCCAGCTAACCGCGGTAAAACCAAGACACACACACAAATTTTCAGACACTCCCATCACAGAGGACATTCTAGTGTTAACCTTCCCCTTTCCTCTGTAGAACCAGGCCCATAGATTCCTTCACCGGATGGGCCACTCCCTTGTGTCTGGGCCCCAGGGGACCCTCTGGATGTATGGAGGACTCTCTCTTTCAGAGGGAATCCTCAAAGACGTCTACAGGTGGGATTTAGTCACTACTTTGGTCAACAATTTCAGATTTATTTGCGACAGCAAATGACAATCTCAAATGGGAAAATAGGACATCGTGTGTTTGTATGCACATGTGTTGATTGGTGGGTTCACGCCCTCTGTGCGTCGATTGGTGGGTTCACGCCCTCTGTGCGTCGATTGGTGGGTTCATGTTTTCTGTGCTTTGATTAGTGGGTTCATGTCCTCTATATGTTGATTGGTGTGTACCTGTCATTTCTGTATTGATTGGTGGGTTCATGTGTCTTCTGTTAATTGATTGTTGTGTTCTTGTCATTTTTGTATTGATTGGTGGGTTCATGTCTCTGTTAATTGATTGGTGTGTTCCTGTCTCTGTTAATTTATTGGTGTGTACCCGTCATTCCTGTATTGATTGGTGGGTTCAGGTACTCTGTGTCAGAACGACGCTGGACTCAGATGCTGACCAGCCCAGGGGAGGAGGGCTCAGCCCCCAGTCCTCGCTACTACCACTCCTCTGCCCTGCTGGTCAGCCACGACCCTCTCTCTGGCATCCAGGGAACCACTCACAACCTTATGTTGGTGGTAGGCGGGGTCACTCAGACTGGTGTCGCCATGGATACATGGAGCCTTAACCTCAGCAGTCTGGTGTGGAAAGAGTACAAGGTCAGAGTTAGTTTTTTCACTCCACCTCTTGCCTTGTTTTGGGAAATTCTCTTGTAGATGAAAACATTTATAACATACATTTTCTTGATTTAGGACAGTGTCCAAACTGTCCACTGAGAATTAAACACTAAGCAACATCCAATTCAGTTGTTTTTCAATTCTGTTTAAAAAGTATGAAACACAAATCCAAATCGCTCCAATTTAAAATACATCATTGTCATGAAATTTACTATGAAGGCAATTGCTTTGTCATTATTACAGTGTGGACGATTCGGTTGTATGATGTAAGGGTTTCTCTGTGTAGCCCATCCGTTATGGAGGAATTCTACATTGATCCCCACAGAGCTCCGTGCTGCCCCCGCTAGCAGGTCACACGCTAACAGTACGCCGGGAGACCTCCATGCTGCTCATCGGAGGGTACTCCCCAGAGAACGGCTTCAACCACCACCTGTTGGAATTCAACATTCACTCCGGCAACTGGACCGTCGCCCCCCAGACCGGCACTCCTCCTACAGGTCAGAGAGACGCAACTCTGGCTCCACCTATGAGCCGCTCGTTAACCCTGTGGCTAACCCTGTGGTCAAACAGACACCCCACTGAAAGTACAAGTGTACTTTGTTTAAAAGTTGTTTACACAGCCTCTTATTTATTTTAACACCACATTAGTTTAACTTGTAGTAATGTGATTAATTGTCTCCCATTGTGTATTCAGTCCAAATCAAAAGCGATTAGGACTTAAGAAAAGCAAAAGATACTACAGCATTACTAAATAGTTGTACATACTACCACATTACTAATTGTACAACTCTTCTCTTAGCAAAGGAGGTTTCAACACATCTCCCTATGGTCTGAGTTTGTTCTCCCTGTATGTGAATAGTGGGGTTAGTTGGTCATTGCCTTTTGCAGGTGGTGGCCACAGACATAGTGGGATTAGTTGGTCATTGCCTTTTGCAGGTGGTGGCCACAGACATTGCCCTCCTTATCCTTCCTGAATGATTATTCTCTAGTGTTGTCAGTGTCCTTGTCACTACTGGTTGCATGAGGAGGTACCTGTTGCACAGGTAGTCCAGCTCCTCCAGGAGATCCGTACGTGCCGTCACAAGAAGGTTTGCTGTGTCACCCAGTACAGTCTCGTGAGCATGATGGAGATACCAGTAGACGGACAGATGAGTACACCAGGAGAGCTGGGCTGGGCCAAAGAAGGGCATCAACCCAGCAGCAGGACCGGTATCTGCTCCTTTGTGCGAGGAGAAACGGGAGGAACACTTGTAGGGCCAGAGCCAGCTGGTGTGCGTGTTTCTAACCAAACTGTCAGACACAGACTCCATGAGGCCCGACGTCCTCTAGTGGAACCTGTGCTCACAGTCCAGCACTGTGCAGCTTGATAGAGATTCACCAGACAACACCAGAATTAGCAGGTCCACTATTGGAGCCCCGTTCTCTTCACAGATGAGAGCAGGTTCACACTGAGCACATGTGACAGATGTGAAAGAGTCTGTAGACGCCGTGGTGAACATTATGCTGCCTTCAACATCATCCAGTGTAATTGGAGTATTCAGTGGGTTCTAGGAGTCATTGATGGGTGATTTCTTATGTTTTTGTTGGCTTGTTGCTGTTTGTTATTGACCCTAACCCTAACCCTATGTGTCAAAAAGATTGGAGAAGGGGTTTATCCATGCATATCCATTTTGGATTTGTAGCTTATGTTGTTGGTTCTTTTTTCTGGATATTTTTGTGTGTTTTTCCTTAATGGAGGTACAGATTCAGGTTATCCAGGTCTCTTGTGTTTTGGGTTTTGTAGCTTTCTTCATTTGTTTCTTAGGTCTTTAAATTCTTCTTCAAACCATTTCTTATTGTTTCTAGTTTTCTCAGATTTGAAAAAGAGGCCAAAATGTATTATATATATTGTTTAGGCATTCCACTGCCATGTTTGCACTGTTGCATACAGTTGCACGTTTTATTTATGAAACTGTCTAAATGGTATTGGATTTGTTGCTTACCAATTGTTTTCTTGTAGATTTCTGAACTTATATTGCATCTATAGCGTATCTTGATAGTGTGCAGTTTATTAGGTTGTAATGCCTTTGTGGATAGATTGTGCTCTTTTAGTAGGCTGGGATTTTGCTGTGTGAACACTAAGATACTGTAGGTTAAGCACAGTGATGATGTAATATGCAGTACTACTGCCAAGAGATGAGCTGTAGGTATACTTACTCTAGGAGATGAATTTGCTGTAGTCTTTTCTACCAGGACATATTGGGCATGTTGCCTTTTGGCAGTTTCCTTAACCCTTATGTTTGCCTCCTATCCTCCTTAGGTCTGTATGGCCACTCGGCTGTGTACCACGAGCAGACAGACGCTGTGTATGTGTTCGGAGGCTATCGCTTTCATGTGGAGACGGTGGAGCCCTCAGGAGAGCTCTACAGCCTCTACTACCCCAACCTGACCTGGTCTCTGCTGGTTCCCTCCCAGGGCAAGAAGGTACAATGCTAGTACAGACTGTCTCTGCTGGTTCCCTCCCAGGGCAAGAAGGTACAATGCTAGTACAGACTGTCTCTGCTGGTTTCCTCCCAGGGCAAGAAGGTACAATGCTAGTACAGACTGTCTCTGCTGGTTTCCTCCCAGGGCAAGAAGGTACAATGCTAGTACAGACTGTCTCTGCTGGTTTCCTCCCAGGGCAAGAAGGTACAATGCTAGTACAGACTGTCTCTGCTGGTTTCCTCCCAGGGCAAGAAGGTAGCTGTGTGCTAGTACAGACTCACCCAGTAATGCTTTTTTCACTAGCTTCTAACTCTTCTCTATGTCTGTGTCTCCCAAGCCCCTGTCTCGTTTCTTCCACGCTGCAGCCCTGATGAAGGACACCATGGTGGTTGTTGGAGGGAGGACGGGGGAGGAGGACTACAGTAACACAGTGTCTCTCTACCAGATCAACTGTAACACCTGGATACAGCCTGGTAACGTTTGTCTGTCCAACATTACATGACGCCACCAAAAAACATTACTGCTAATCAGTTAGATGACAATGTGGAGATTGTGCTTCTCCTCAGACTGTCAGTAACCTGGTGGACTCCACGTTTCCCTTTTCTCTAACCCTTCTGTCTCTCCTTCTCTCTCCTCTCAGAATCAGCAGTAGGTGAGCCTATTAACCGTTCCGTGTCTCTGGCCGTGACGGGACTGGGCGGACGGCTGTTCCTCACTGGGGGTTTCAACGGGGTCACCCTGGGGCGTCTTGTAACCCTGACACTGCCCTCTGACCCCTGCGCCCTGCATTCTACGCCTGAGGCCTGCAACACCACCACGGGCAGCTGTGTCTGGTGCAGGGCCACATGCACCTCCTCTGATACCGCTGAGAGGTATGTGTTTAGTGTACACGTTCCAGCCCTCTGCACCTCCTCTGATACCGCTGAGAGGTATGTGTTTAGTGTACACGTTCTAGCCCTCTGCACCTCCTCTGATACCGCTGAGAGGTATGTGTTTAGTGTACACGTTCTAGCCCTCTGCACCTCCTCTGATACCGCTGAGAGGT
>JACXGK010015145.1:0-10759 GCA_016801125.1 Novumbra hubbsi | reverse complement strand
CTATAAATAAATTGATCGGTTGATTTTGCTGAATAAAGTCAGTGGTATTCATAAAAAACATTTTATATGCATACTTTCTGACTAAATATGTTGAAAGGTATAAAATGGCCGTCTGAAATGGTTCAGTGTAATATTGTTGCAGCTTGAGTCAAGAGACCCTGGCAACAACCTACAATTATGTAAAATATGGCATTATACAAAGGAACTTTCTTTCTTCCAGCTTTATAAGAGACACATCTGTTGCTTCTAATTGGTCGCTGTGACTTTATGTACATGATTCTGCAGTCAAAACATTCTAATACACATGGAACTATATTTTGTTAACACTGATTGCCCCACAATTACTCCATAAAAACTTCTCCAATTACTCCATAAAAAAGATTAATAAAAAAGATAAATTGCAGAATAACATGACAAACTGTTTTTCTAAGCTTTAAAATGATGTAAATCTGATTTGTTCTTCTCCAGTAACTTCTGAGCGTCTTTATCTTTTCAATGTTTTGGCATTCATTACTATTAAGTAAAAGACTATAAAGTGAAACCTGTTACAAGTAAGGTTTAATTCAAATCGAAAAGCGTGCTGTCAAATAATGATTGAACTAAAATGGATGTAGCCAAGAACAAGTTACTAATGACTCTTCTGTGTTAATACAGCTAAGCTCCTTGCATCAGTGTTTAGTAGTCAGTGGAATACCAAGTAAAACACGTCCCAATTGCAGTAGTCAGCTCACTTCTGTGGCATTTCTTCAACATTTGTTACCCTGAAAACATTCTCTTGTGAGGAAAAGGAATGACATAACCCTGGAATGGGCGCCCCCCCCCCCCCCCCCCCCACACACACACACACAGACTATTGGCTCAGTTGTTTCAGAGAATGTTTCCTCTTAGGGCCGCTGTGTTAATTGAAACCAGTGTGTCGTTGTTGTTTCAGGCTCTGGTCTGCGAAGCCTTTAAAATGAGCTCTTCCAGGTTGTCATCAGGCACTGGGTGGCAAGTGTGTCCTCTGGCCTTGATACCTGCCTTGTGTGTGTGTAACCTGGTGGATGTGAGAGCTGGGCTTCAGCCAGCTGTCTGTGGTACTGCATCCACAGCTGCTGTCACCAAGATCCTATTGGCCTATGGAGAAGTCATCACGACATCCACAGTTTGGGACATGCACAGGGAGTGTAGGACGGGACTTTGTAAACAAGTATTCTCCTGAACTGCATGTTCCGGTCAAGATCAAGCGTAGGCACATCGCGAGTGTCAAATTTTGTAGGAAAGAGAAATATAGTTGTATTTTACAGCTTCTTTTTACTAAAAGGTTTTGGTCAGGTTAGGAAGCTGTGAAAATGCACCATTGAAAGTAGCTAGATGTTTATTAACGTTGAACCAAAATGAACGGAAGGGAGAACAGCAGACAATAGCAGTTTGTGTCTGTATGTGCACGTCTGTTTGTCTGAATGTGTTTGTGTTTGGGTCTGTATATTTTGATTAACAAGTAAAGTTAGACCTTTATTTAATGTTCTAATTTTTTGTGGGTCGTTCATAAATTGCGGCCCATAAATACCTACAAATAAATTTACAGAAACATGAGAATAATTTTTTTTATGATTTAATCCAATAACGAAAACAAACTACATGGACTGTACACGTAAATGAAAGGTGCAAACCAGCATAAAACGATATACCAAGAAACATGTAGAGTATTCACTGAAATTGGAAATAAAACAGAGACAAATCATGAACATTCTGGAACACAAACAATCAACCACACCTAATGTGTGGCATAGCCTAACCTAAGTAGGCTCCCCAATCAGAGTCAACTGAACACAGCTGCTCTGACTGGGGAGCCCACAGCGGCATAGAGAGGGCCAGAGGCCTCTCGAGGTGGCATGCCCTGACTGCGAGCCCCAAAGCATAGAGTAGGCTAGGGGCTCCCAGCCAGGACATGACATTTATTCACCAAGCAGGTCTCAATAGTGTATGTCCCAGAGTAATTATTTGATTGAGCACAGCTTTTAAGACAATCAATGTGGTTTAGAATCATTCATGTGATATTAAAACCATGTCCTCAATTTTGATGTAAATTTCATTTAGAATGAGACTGGAAATCTTTTTTTCTGGTCGTTCTTTGGCAAAAAAAATGTTATACATTTCTTCCCTCCTAGACATTCCAGGATCAACTGTAAATGGTATTATTGCAAAGTGGAAGCGTTTAGGAACCACAGTAACTCAGCCAGGAAGTGTCAGACCACGTAAAGTAACAGAGTGGGTCACCGAGTGCTGTAGCGTCTCCAACGCTCTGCTGACTCAATAACTGCAGAGTCCTCAACCTCCTCTAGCATTAACATCAGTACTAAAACTGTATGCCGGGGGCTTCATGGGATGGGTTTCTTTAGTGATCAGTTTGGTTATTCATTATACATGTGCTAATTTCTGCTGTCTGCGCCCTGTGGAGCAGTGAAAAGGTTTTGGATGCACTAGACCTGCATATTGTGTATTAACATGTTTGTTTGGAAAATGATTTATTTATTAATGATTCATTTCACTTAGACAGTTTCGGAAACCACATTATTGAATGGCCACTGATTTTCCGCACAAAAAATAAAGCAGAATCAGAATGAGCTTTATTACCAAGTAGGTTTACCCATACAAGGAATTTGCTTTGGTGCTATGGATGCATGACATAAAACACAGTAAGTGTTATTTAGTAAAAGCAGAAGTCAAATTAAAAACAGGAGGTTAGAGTGGGAGAGCCCGAGTCAGAAGGATGGTTCCTGGACAGGTGACAGGACAGAGAAAGCAAGATTTGTAGAATCAGAGAGGCCACATTGTGACGATGGAGGGTGTGATAGAAATTCCACCAAATGGAACTCTTAGGAAGTAGGTACAGAGTCTTTTTCAAAAACATTGATCGACAGGGTAGTTGATGAATTGGATGGGTTGGAGGGGAAATCAACAAAGAGCAGGTATCAGAGAACTGAAGGAGTGTTACAGTGAGATTAGTAGGGCTGTAGTGACAATTAGGTCAAGGTGTATTGAAATTAAATTCTAACGTTGCCCAGGTAATTGCGGTGCTTTCCAAGAACACCTGGTGGGCAGTATACAAACACAATGTTAAGCTTCAGTGTTAGCCTCAAGTAACAGAGACAGCGTGGAAATGAGGAGATGGACATGTGGCATGTGGAGTGTTACGCTGGGGGGACCAGCTGGAGAGGCCTGGTCATGTCCTGACTACTGGGGGCCAGGCGGAAATGCATTTGCCAACGGAAGAAATGAAACCCAGAACAAATATGGGATTTGTATGATATCTTGAGATCATCTGGCTACTTTCCTAAATTCTAGATATTCCAGATCTATATTATCTACAAAAGCTCATACGTTTGCTTTGGTATTGTATCTTCCTATTTACTCAAGGAAAAGGGTCTGAATGGAACACCACAGCATTTTATGTTGAAACGTATTTTTAGCGAAGCATTCCATTTAAGTCAAAGGAAGCAGAGCGCAGTGTTTTGTGATTGTCTGCAGGCTACAGACACTTATCTGTGTGTTTGTTCAAATATTTGGACAGACTGAGCCCTCTCGGGACGTGGGTTGCCTGTCTCAGAGGGCGCCCCTCTCCCAGACTCGGCTTAGGTTACAGTGACCAGATTTCAGCCATGGAGCTGGAGCTGCTCTCACAGGAACATGCCAACCGCTTTGTTTTGATTCACGTCCTGCGAACTCAACCCTCCCCTAACCTTCCCCACTCACAACTCCCCTGAACAGAATGGAATGCCGTGAGATATCCCTGGGAAAGCATTGGTAATAGACCTCTTTGTGTAGTTTGGGGGTCTAGACTAATATCTTAAGTGGTGTCTGTACAAGAGTCACAAATCATCATCACTGCTGGTGTGAGTCAGTAGCTTGAGTTCCAGGTGAAACCAAATACCCCTTAGGCTTAGACTGACAAAGTACTGGGTAATTGAACTATGTATCAAGGCTGACACTTGGTCATGTATGTTACGGAATTATCCATGAATAGTAACTAAGTGAAATGTAACAAATAAATGGCTCTGCTAGTAGAGCGATATACAGATATATGGCAGCTCAAATTCCATAATTAAATTAACTATTGACCACATTTTTTCTTTAGAGTTGATGCAAAATATGCATTCCAGCCCTGTCCCTTAAGATTTATAAAATGTACTGGTGGGAAACAAATATATATGTGTTGTTACGTGTTTGCTTGGCAATGAGGCCTTTTATCTACTTCCCTAGAGGCAGATAAACATGTGGATAGCATTTCGATGTATCTTTGTCCAGTATAACACAATTTGGATGTTGTTCCGAGGGCCAATTACCAAATGTGTATGTACACATTATCCCAGAACATAGCTCATGTCCCTGTTTGGGTCTTTTTGGGATATGCTATATACATGTAGGAATGAGAATAATTGTAATTTTTGTTAATTGGTGAGATTTAATCTAGACATTGACTAGATCTAGTGATAATATGAACTTTTGCTTAATTATCCCTTATGTGCAGTTCATTTATATACAACATTTTTATTTTGTCACTGGAATAGATGCAGTGGGAATAGAAATTAATTAATTCAGTGTTTTATTCAGTCCCATTGCCACAGGTGTAAAAAATCAAGCACTTAGCCATGCAGTCTGCCTTTACAAACATTTGTGAAAGAATGGGACGTTATAAAGAGCTCATTGAATTTGAGCGCCAGTTTGTGAAATGTTTTCCCTCCTAAATATTTCATGATCGACAGTAAGTGGTTTTATTGCAAAGTGGAAGCATTCAGACCACGTCAAGTTGTGAGCCAGGCACTCTCGTCCAACTTCAGTGTCTGACCTTACCAATTCTCTTCAAAAAGAATGCGCAAAAATGTCAACAGACACTCCAAAATCTTGTAGAAAGCCTTTCCGGAAGAGCGGACGCTGTTATAGATGCAAAGGGGGGACCAACTCAAAATTAATGTTTTCAAATTAAAATGGGATGTCATACAAGCTCATACAGCAGCATGCGTAGGCGTCCAAATACCTTTTGTCCATTATAGTGTAGCTGTAACCAAATAGAATTAAGTCTAACACATTCATTGTAGCAATAACCAGAAGCTGGCCGTATTGTAGTGACCGTCGTTGGTAACAACAGGGTGGTGTTCCCTCACAATGTGCTCACTAATCAATGACCGTTTGGGAAATATTGATTCCCTCTCCTGGCCATTTTACCATGCACATCCTGAAGTCAAAATGATATATAAAAAAACGTGTACATTTGTAGAAACCAATATAATATTAAGTTTGGAAACCAGACTGTTAATTTGCCTGTGCTTGAGGGTTCCTAGAAGGCAGCCCAGCCAGCTGCTAGCACTGCTCATAACTCATTGTAAGAGATTATGACCATGCATTCTGTTAATACAGACCTCAAGTTTACAGGCAGTCTGTTAGTAACAACATCCCCACAGCTCCTGCCTCCCTGCTGTACCATCACAGCCTCCACTTCCCTGCTAACAAGGTTTTTGTCTGCGGTAATGGCCAGAGGGGAGGATATCCCTATTAAAAAGCAATAAATCAGAGTCAGAACATCATCGTTGGGTTTAAAGATGGCATGTGGTCTAGTCTCCAGCAGTGCTACAGGATGGCTCATCCTGCCAAAAGCATGAAGTGACCCTGGGAAGTGACCCTAAAAGGTGACCCTGAGAGGTTATGCCCAGGTGTCTCTGAGAAGTCCCAGAGAGGTGTCTCTAAACACGTTCAGAATTGTGTATGTGTGTTTTAACTTTGGAACACAAACTATGGCAAGATAAATCTGGGCTTCTGTTGACAATTACTGGCCAATGAAAATGCTAGCAGACGTATGCAGAATGCACGTTCTGTTTGATTTTGTAAAAAGTCTGACAGACTGAAATGATGGTTATATCAGCCAAACGATAGTCACTCATATGGATTTGACAGCCAAAACCACTGTTACTTATGGGTACCTTGACCTTATGTACATTGTGTAAACACCATATAAGTCAGCAGAGAAGACAGACATAGATCTCCCCCTCCAGTTCATCTTCAGGGTGTCCTGGTTCCACAGCATGGTCCCCAGTGAGATGTGTTACATTTGGCTTGGGTCATCTCCAAGAGCCCACACTCTTTAGTTGCATGGTGAATCAATCAAGCTTCCAACCTTTCCTCTTTTTCCTTCACTCCCTCTCTTCTTTCTTTCATCTTTCTATGGTCAAGGCTGTGCGCAAAGGACATCTCAGAACTCAGGCCTGTCAGTATTTGGTTGATCTAAGAGTCTATTTTGGTAAAACGATTGCTTGAAATTTCCTGTGGAGATGGGCAGCTCCATCCCCCGGCAGGACAGCTTCTTCTCAGCTCTATAGGACACCAACATGGACATCTGACAGCAGCAGATCCCAATGTTACCAAATATGGGCAACATTTTCTCTGAAACATTTCAGTTAGACTAAATATATCCGCCCCACTGTATCAAGTTGGAGTCTGTGTGTTTCAGTTAAATCAAACATTGGATGGAAATGCTATAGCCATGTCTTGACATCCTCTCTCAAAACATTAGAGATGTGCTAACCTACTGTGAACACACTAATGTAAAAAGTGGTCTGCCTTCAGAAGAGAGAAAATTGTTTAATTTGACCAATATATACATATAAAAAAAAAAAAAAACATATGTTGCCACATTTTTCCTATTTAAAATCAACGCCAACATTGCATACTTCATGGCCCTTTACACAGTATGTTTTGTTTCAACATTGATTCAATAATCATGTTAAAAAGAATAACCAATTTGCAAGTGCAGCCATAGCCAAATGTTTTGAGAATGACACAAATATTAATTTTCACAAAGTCTGCTGCCTCGGTTTTTATTATGGCAAATTGCATATACTCCTGAATGTCATGAAAAGTGTTTAGATTAATTGCAATTAATTGCAAAGTCCCTCTTTGCCATTAAATTGCACTTAATCATCCCCCAAAACATTCCTCTGAGTTTATTTTTAACACAAAAAGACCAGCTGACATCATGTCAGTTATCCTTTTGTTAACACAGGGGAGAGTGTTGACGAGGACAAGGCTAGAGATTACTCTAATTGAGTTAGAATAACAGACTGGAAGATTTAAAAGGAGGGTGGGGCTTGAAATCATTGTTCATCCTCTGTTAACCATGGTTACCTGCAAGAAAGCATGTGTAGTCATCATTGCTTTTCACAAAAAGTGCTTCACAGGCAAGGATATTGCTGCTAGTAGGATTGCACCTAAATCTACAATTTATCGGATCATTAAGAACTTCAAGGAGAGAGGTTCAATTGTTGTGAAGAAGGCATTAGGGCACCCAAAAAAGTCCAGCAAACGCCAGGACCATCTCCTAAAGTTGATTCTGCTGCAGGATTGAGGCTCCAGTGCAGAGCTTGCTCAAAAACGGCAGCGAGTACAGGTGTGAGTACATGTGCACACAGTGAGGCAAAGACTTTTGGAGGATGGCCTGGTGTCAAGAAGGGCTGCTGAGGACTGGGGTCAAGTCATTTTTTCTGTTGATGACAACAATCGTCTGTGACACTTATGAAATGCTTGTAATTATACTTGAGTTTGAGTATACCAAAGCAACATCTGACAAAACAATTTTAAAACATTGCAGCAGCAAACATGTTGTTAACCAATACCTCTGTCATTCTCAAAATGTTTGTCCATGTACCATTGCTGTACTGTACCATTCAAAAGTTTGGACACACCGAAGCATTTAGTACTTCTTTATTTTTACAATTTTCCACATTGGTGAATAATATTGAAGATATCGACACTATGAAGTAACACGTATGGGATCATGTAGTAACCAAAACTGTTCTTAAACAGTTCACATTTTTATACATTTTTGATTCTTCAAAGCAGCCTTAATGACAACTTTGCACACTCTTGGCATGCTGTCAACCAGTTTTATGAGATAGTCATCTGGAATACTTTTTCTTCATTCTTGGAGTGCCCACATTTTCTTGTTGGGTGCTTTTCCTTCACTCTGCAGTCCAACTTACTCTAAACCATCTCAATTGAGTTGAGGTCAGGTCATTGTTAAGGACAAGTTATCTGATTAATGAATCCATCACTCTCATTCTTGCTTAAAATAATGACTGATGTTAACTTACTATAAATGTAGGCTTTTGTTTCTTGTGTCATGTAGTTGCTATGTCAGAGCTTTAAATCAGTATATAAAAACAAGTGTCAACATATTTTTGTTTTATGTATAGTATTCAACTATACCTCGAGAATTTTGAGAAAAATTGTCCTACAACAGTCCAGGAGAAGAGGTAGAAGTGGAAATTTGTTGATAAATTACATTTAGATCCTGGCAACAAAAGGCACCTTTCCCGGTGGGCGTGGCTTGAGTCTTTATCAATCAATCAATCAATCAAGTTTATTTATATAGCACAAGCAATTCAATGTGCTTTACAAGACAAGACATTAAAGGAGAAGTAAAAGAGAGAATTAAAAGAAATAAAATGTTATAACTAACAATCTATCTACAACTTGTCCTCTATTCACCCGTCCACACATTCACTCAGTAACCATCCAATGCAACTCAGGTCTCGTTATACAAACAGCCTGATATTTTATCTGTAGATCATTCACACGATGCAGCGCGCCCACTTACATCCCAGTGTATTCACAATAATACACTCATTGCAATCTTACTTACATTCACACTTTGTACGAGTACGCGTTTTACAAACCGACTCCACAATTCAACCTCTTGTTTCGACATCTTTCTACTTTTTCGGTCACAATTTTAACAGATTGATTAAAACAGACATGTGTCAATTTAACATGTACTGATTAAAATACAATACTCTCAGTTTGGGTCCCGGACAGTCCTACCCAATTTTCCAGCCTGTAGATAAGAGTTCTGTGGTCTACAGTATCAAATGCAGCACTGAGATCTAATAGAACAAGGACTGTTATTTTATCTGAATCAGTATTCAGCCGTATATCATTCAGAACTTTAATCAGAGGCTATCTTTGCATTGGAATGCATCTTTAAATAGGGCAGCCACTCCGCCTCCTTTCCTACCATTTTGACATGTATTTATATAGCCATATTCTTCAGGGGTTGTCTCATTGAGAACAGTAGCACTACAGTCTTCAGTTAGCCATGTTTCAGTGAGAAACATGAAATCCAACTTGTAGGAGCTTAAAATGTCACTTTAAACCACAATGACAGTAAGCAGTTGTCCATGGAGCTACACAGATTAACAACTTTTAACTGAACTTCTCAGGAACTTAGTTACTGATCTTTATATCTCCTTGAACTACTGCTTGCTGTCATTGTTTTGTAGAGAGATCCAGCTTTTGTGTTGTAGGGAGATCCAGATTTTGTGTTGCAGGGAGATCCAGTGTTTGTGTTGTAGAGAGATTCAAAGCTGTGTTGTAGAGAGATCTAGTGTGTTTGTGTTGCAGAGTGATCCAAATATATGTTGTAGAGAGATGCAGAGCTGTGTTGTAGAGTGATCCAGTGTATGTGTAAGGTCTCGATGAGCTCTTTCATCCCCTCTGATTGTGAGGCTGGGGGCCTCTGGAGCCTGGTTCTCATTTCCCTTTCCACCTCACTCCCCCTACCTCCTTCACCCTCTGACAAGGCCTTTCTGATGCCTATCTTTGGCTGAGCATTGGTCAGGATATTTAGTTATTCATATCTGGAACAGTAATGGAGCTGTATTTCAAGAGCGCAACTGGCACACTCCCCCTACCTCCTTCACCCTCTGACAAGGCCTTTCTGATGCCTATCTTTGGCTGAGCATTGGTCAGGATATTTAGTGATTCATATCTGGAACAGTAATGGAGCTGTATTCCAAGAGCGCAACTGGGGTTGTTCCAAGACCTCCCCAGTGCTCCGCAATGCCCCTTCACTCCATTCATCCCAGTGCTGCTCAGTGAAATCTAGTTTTTTTGTATATTTCACCTGTGTTTTCTGGCTTCCTAGGTCAAAATGATTGTAACTGTGAAAGCTCAAACCATCACAATTTATGATTAGATATCAAGGTGAACAAAGGTTTTTCCCCAAAAGTAATTGGAAGTGAGTAAAAACTCTTTCATGAAACCCAGATTACATGTTCAGGCCAAACTGTTGTTTTTCAGGTCAATGTTATTAATGGTTTTGGCAAACATACTTACCAAGACTGGGTGGTGTTAGGTTGTATTAGGTCATGTCCAACCATACATTTCTTGGCCGTTTAGGCACATTTGAGATTTTGACTTCTACATAGACCTGTGTCTGTCTGGTATCAATTGGTTTCAGTGTGGTTGTAGTTCATTAATGCTCTCCAGATGGAATTGGGTAAAGTCATACACCCTTGCACCTTTGCTGGGAAATGTTCCACAAAAAATCTGTTTGTTTTGTCCTCAAGTGAACCTATTATGATACAGATTTTTCCATAACTTTTTTTTATTAATCATCATGGCTAATTTAACATCAGAGAACATTCTTAACAATCCACATTAATTACATATGGGGTTGGCGTCTTGCAAATTACTGACTGATAAAAGCCGTAACACTTCACATGAGGACAAATGTATTATTAATGCAGAATTGTGATGGTTGTGGAAGTAAGCAGACCAAGGCGCAGGGAGGTAGGTTCAAGTAGTCGGTTTATTCCGTTCACTACTGACCAACTGGCGTATATAACGCTTCAAATATATATTCCAACGTACTGTAGGTACGTACAATCAGACACAGCGTGTAGCTGCACACAGATCACAGGAAACAATCACGGACACGGAGACGAGA
>JACXGK010015144.1:0-10759 GCA_016801125.1 Novumbra hubbsi | reverse complement strand
TTTAACCCGAGCCTGGTGGCCAGAATGTCCACATGCCATGTTATTGGCCATATAGCTGACATTTAACCCGAGCCTGGTGGCCAGAATGTCCACATGCCATGTTATTGGCCATATAGCTGACATTTAACCCGAGCCTGGTGGCCAGAATGTCCACATGACATGTTATTGGCCATATAGCTGACATTTAACCCGAGCCTGGTGGCCAGAATGTCCACATGACATGTTATTGGCCATATAGCTAACATTTGAGATGCGCTTGTGGGTTTTTAATGGCGGTGACCAAACTTTAAACAGAAGTAGTTTTATTTTCCCAGGGCACAGCACACTGCCTGCTTCTCTACGCATTTCTAAGATCCAGTTTTGTGGCAGTAGATTTAGTGTTTAATCACAGTGGGTTAAGCATCACCTGTCAATAGTAGTGATGTCTGCCAACAGAGTGATACAGGCCCAGTGTTTAATCACAGTGGGTTAAGCATCACCTGTCAATAGTAGTGATGTCTGCCAACAGAGTGATACAGGCCCAGTGTTTAATCACAGTGGGTTAAGCATCACCTGTCAATAGTAGTGATGTCTGTCAACAGACTGATACAGGCCCAGTGTTTAATCACAGTGGGTTAAGCATCAGTCACCTGTCAATTGTTCTTGTTGATTGAGTTCCATAGAGAAGAGAGTACTTCTATTTCCTGTTCTGTCTTTAACTCAAGATGCAAGAACTGGACAAAAAGATATGCAGTGCCTCTATATTTCAACAATACTTTGCTTGGTGATGATGAAAGTACTGCCTCCTTGTTTCAACAATATTTTGCTTGGTGATGATGAAAAACCTGCCTCCTTGTTTCAACAATACTTTGCTTGGTGATGATGCAAGAACTGCATCCTTGTTTCAACAATACTTTGCTTGGTAATGATGAAAGCACTGCCTCCTTTTTTCAACAATACTTTGCTTGGTAATGATGAAAAACATGCCCAATTACGGACATGACAACAGGACTGAAATGTTAAAATTGTCATGCAAAGTATTGCTTTCAAATGACAGTGGTGTTTTGAAAGTGTTCGTCCTTGACTTCAAAACACTCAGTCAGAATGGTATCATTAAATAACAACTTTTCCCCCCTACCGGGTCAAAAGTGAATCTGCAGGGACATTATTGCAGTATTTCCCTGAATGCCATGTAGCAAACATCAAAACATTTTATCTAGACAGGTCTTTCATACACATCAATCGTATTGCATTATGGTAAAAATTACTTACATCAGAGTAGCGCAGTTTAAACATTGACTATACTGAAGATACAAAATAAATGTTCTGTTATTACACAGCAAAGAGCAATATCTGACATAAATACTTAAAAAACACAGACTGTTTTGAAACCAGTTGAAATCTAAAGTTTTTTTTTTGTTATTGTTTTTACAGTAACACGTCCAGCAACACATTTCCTAACACACGTGTTCTCAACAGGTGTGTTGGGGGTTGGAGCATCCCACAGCTTGGTGATGTTTAACCCTTTTGGAGTGACCACACTCTTCAGTGGTGGTCTGGCGACGCTCTGACTGTCCTCGACTCTGTGGAGAACACATCCAGGACATGGGGAGAGCTAGGAATGCAAAAGGGAATATATTCTGTTGAATACAGTACAGATTGGGTTTTGATTAAACTCATCTGCTCATCGCCTTTCCGTCCAATACTATGAAACGCCAGGCAGCGTTGAACGTTCTAACTGAACATTGATGCCACATGCCACCAGGATGGGAACGACACCAGAAGCCCATGATGTCACAATGGCCGTTTCTGAACCCTGATAGTGGTTATAAGGGTTCTCCAGGGAGGCTCAGTAGAAAGGCTCAACTTGCCCCATGTTGGAGGCTGCCTCTCTGTGGTGGCTTGCATTGAACCAGATTCCTTTCTATCCACTTTCTATCTGTGTTTCCTACCAAAAACACATTTGGTTCATGTGAAAGTTCTCAAGTATTACTACTGCATGTGTTTTAATAATAGCAATATTTTTCCCACTCTCTTATAATACCATCCATGATGTAAAAAACACCTAAAGTCTTTGTATATTTAACAGAACAGAATTATATCATCACTTTTCATTCCTCAGAGGCAACTATGCTTTCAACCCAAACATGCTCTTCAGTCTAGAGGAACATCTTATAATGCTATGAACGAAAGGGCTTTAGCAGGGAAGAACCGTGGCTAACGCTGCTTACAGAGAACTGCCATTATCTAGTAGAGAATCGCTGGCCAGAGAACACGTTCAGCATGGTCATGTCTTGAATAACACGTTGACACTAGTTTTCTGTGGGATGTAATCTGGAGAACAACTAAGGTTTCCTACAAACTGCTTGTTCTGACAAAGGCTCACTGCACTAGATAGGGAATAGTGTGGCACTACAAACACAGTTTACTTTCCAGTGACTCCGGAAAGTTATACAATCTCCCTCAAATCACGAATAAAACAACAAGGTCACTGACACACTAATTTCTCTATAGGAACCACTTCAAAAGGTTGTCATCATTATTCTGTTATCAAACTGATCAAACATGTTTGCTTTCCAAAAAACTTCATAAAAGTTCAAACTAGAACCTTGGACACGATCTTTGACCCCAACAAGGTTTCTTCATGGTTCCTCAGCAACCAGCCGTTTCCCACAGTGCTCTTTGTTTTCAGTATGGGTGGGCTGTCTGAGTCTTCCTCCTGGCTGGGGAATCCAGTAGGTCATGTGGTTGAATACTTAGTCAAATAAATACTTGTGGTTGTCTTGCTGTTCCCCCATCCCTCCATCTGACCGCGACAGTCACAGACTTGGGAGTCAAATCTACTCCTCTTCCTCCTCTTCTTCCTCTTCTTCCTCTTCCTCCTCTCCATCCTCATTAGCGTAAATCCCTGCCTCCCACCTCAGGGCCATGTTGCTTTTCCTGCGTGTGACTCGAGTTGCCTCCAGCACCTAGTGACCAAGACAACAGAACAGAAAGTCGGTTGTCAGGGAGCTTCAGGACAACACACTACTATATATGGTTATGACTTCAGATGTAATGAGTTTATCGCAGTCCTTTTTACTGAAGCAGATGTGTCTGCTTAGTTAGATACGGAGGTTGCAGTAATAATTTTTGATGTGTGGCGACTAAGTAAAGACGAATCCCACCCCCCAATACTGACTGGCACAGCTGAATGGCACAACTCACTGGCAATGCTGACTGGCATGGCTGACTGAAACGACTGACTGGCACGGCTGACTGGCACGACTGACTGGCACGACTGACTGGCACGACTGACTGGCACGACTGACTGGCAAGACTGACTGGCACGGATGACTGGCACGGATGACTGGCACACAAAAACAACAATGTTCTGATACCAACGCTGCCAAGTCCTTTTGCCTGACCCTCACCTTTGACCCTTTCAGACAAAAAAGGAAAATATGGGTTAACCACACCACAACAGGTAGCAAGGGAGTATGCTGTATTGTAGAAGGTCAAAGGTATTAGTTAAGGTCAGGGGTCAGGTGTGCAAAACCAGCGTCAGGAACCATCAGGTTGGATCAAACGGAGTGAACAAACCCTCAGAAACAAAACTCTTGTGTGCCAAAATACCCTAGAAAATATTACGTCCACAACATAGGGAATTAGGGACACAAACACTGAAACCAATTGACAAGGCACATATAACACATGCAGATGTCACCATCTCCTGGCATCACAAACACCAGATGTAGGTACAGATTTGGTGACAGACAGACAATACGGGCAGATAGACAGACAGGTAGATAGATACCTTCGTAGTAACCTTGCTAGAGAACAACAAGCGGGCATACTGACAGACAGAAGAGAGAAGACAGACAGATATGAAGACAAAAAGGAAGACAGACAGACAAAGGGACAGACCGACAGACAGAAATGGAGACAGACAGGGAGACAGAGGAAATCATTAGAGAAACTGTCAATGCATAAAACATTGCAGGCCTCATCCCAAACAGTACCCTATTCCCTCCATGGGAATTCCCTCCATGGGTGTTTTAGCAGGCCTGTAGGGTGCACTACAGAGACATAAGGGTGCCGTTTAGGATGAACCCAACATGTGACATCATGGGGCCAGGGCAACAACACTGAAGATGTGGCAGGGGGTGTTCTGACATCCTTTTATAACTCCCAAAAAGCTCTGCATTAGGAAAAAGGGGGCATTTGGGACGCCCACCATTTCTAAAGATGTATTGTTTAATGACGTTACAATAAGAAGGGTTTCTTATGGGCTGATTTCGTTGATATGAAACTCAGGGTGTCCTAACCATTAGCGGTTGTCATTTCGTTGTCATTTTGTTTTTATTCATTTATTAATTGTTTAATATTATCGTTGATTAACTGCCCTTTTGCTCATTACATTTTAGTTTTACACATCTTTCTCAGAAATGTTTTGATATCCAATTTGTGAAGTCCTTCACTGCAGCAGCTCCCAGCAGACAGGAAATATTGAGAAGTATCTTCTGAAGCACATCCGATGCTGACTGATTTTCTTTAACCAGGGAATCCGCAACAAGGAAGAGAATATCTACTTCCCTGCTAGTGACTCCACCCAGGGTGGGGGAGGGGGGATTTCCAAATTGCACCATATTCCCTACCTAGTGCCCTGTGTTAGACCAAAGCCCAAAGGACCAATGCGCTGTCATTAGGGACAACGTGTTCTGGAATGACAAACTGTAGACATGCACTGCTCTGAACCAGCTGCATGCTGCACAACAACACATCCAATCACTAGGCCAGGCTGGTAACCATGGGAGTAACCAAGCAACAGGCACCAGGCCACATGACACCTACACTGTTGTCCTCCACCTTCTCCCGGCGCTTCACTTTGTGCGTCTCGTAGTCCTCCATCAGGGTCTGCATGAAGTTTTTGGGACGCCCACTGCCTCCTGAGTCGTCACTGCCCATATCCGAAAGGGGGGAGGGCAGAGGACCCTCGGAGGAGCAAGGGGACACAGGAGGAACGGGACGAACCTTCTCTATCTTTCCTGCCGGGTGAAGAGACAAGGCTGGAGTTACAGCAGCGTAATACAGCACGTCAGAACAGCCTTGCCTTCAATTGATAACAAGCGACACACTATTCCTCCTAGTGTGCACTACGTTTTACCAGAGATACCATTCCTCCTAGTGTGCACTACGTTTTACCAGAGATACCATTCCTCCTAGTGTGCCCTACGTTTTACCAGAGATACTATTCCCCTTTGTGTGCACTACGTTTTACCAGAGATACTATTCCCCTTTGTGTGCACTACATTTTACCAGAGATACATTCCCCTTTGTGTGCACTACATTTTACCAGAGATACTATTCCCCTTTTGTGTGCACTACCTTTTATTAGGGCTTGTGTGGATAAACTGGAAGTCACTAGTTCTAAATCCATACAAGGGCATTAATAGCTCTCTATCGCCCTCTCTGTTTCAGAAGAAACACCAGCACCTCCACCAGCTCCTGCTCGTATTTTGACATAGTGGCCTGGTTAAGGTCACATTTTATTGAAGTTCCATTCCTGGGCTCATTTGATTGGCTTAGTTGCTGTGTCCCACTACTGGTGGTGGATGGACTCTACAGCAATCTCATATCTTTGTCTCATATCTCATAAGCCGGCTAAAGATTAAACATCAAACTTTGACTGAAACAATAACTGTCTTTGTGATTCTACGCAACCTAAAAGTAAGTAGAGAATAAAGGCTGAAATTCTCTGTGTGTTCCTCCATTTTAAAAGCCTTCTGACAGGAAATATTTTAGAATTCCAACAGATATGCTATGAAAGTACATGCTCAATTGAAAAATAAATAAGTAATGGGACAGTACCAGATCCCAGTAATAAATAAGGGGGACAGTACCAGATCCCAGTAATAAATAAATTGGACAACACCAGATCCCAGTAATAGATAAGACAACAGTACCAGATCCCAGTAATAGATAAGACGACAGTACCAGATCCCAGTAATAAATAAGTGGGACAGTACCAGATCCCAGTAATAAATACGGGGACAGTACCAGATCCCAGTAATAAATAAATGGGACAACACCAGATCCCAGTAATAGATAAGACGACAGTACCAGATCCCAGTAATAGATAAGACGACAGTACCAGATCCCAGTAATAAATACGGGGACAGTACCAGATCCCAGTAATAAATAAATGGGACAACACCAGATCCCAGTAATAGATAAGACGACAGTACCAGATCCCAGTAATAGCTAAGACGACAGTACCAGATCCCAGTAATAGATAAGACGACAGTACCAGATCCCAGTAATAGATAAGACAACAGGACCAGATCCAAGTAATACATAAAGGGGACAGGACCAGATCCCAGTAATACATAAAGGGACAGTAGCAGATCCCAGTAATACATAAAGGGGACAGTACCAGATCCCAGTAATAGATAAGGGGACAGTACCAGATCCCAGTAATACATAAGGGGACAGTACCAGATCCCAGTAATACATAAAGGGGACAGTACCAGATCCCAGTAATAGATAAGGGCACAGTACCAGATCCAGGCAAAGGGCGGTTTAGAAAGGAGGTTCAGGAAGGCATTTCAGAGTCAGGCCTCCATCTACAGCGTGAGGCTGTTTCACCTGGAGCTGTCTTGCTGGTGAGGGTCAGCTTGGTGGGTGGCAGGTGCCCTGAAAGGCTGAGTCTAGCAGGCAGACTGTTGGTTTTTTGCCTGTCCCCCGAGGACATCGTCACAGGCCTCCCGGTCTGGTTGGTTCTGGGGCCCGGCGCTGACCGCACTGCTCCCTGGCTCTGCCTCTGCTTCTTCAGCTCCTCCTCCCTCTGCTGTGCCGCTCGGATCTCCTCCTCGATCATGGACAGGGTCCTCTGCTTGCGGGAGCGCAGCTTGAACGGCCCGGCGCTCTGCTCCGACTCCTGGGCCCTAGCAGCTGTTGCCGTGCTGCGGAGCTCAGCGGCGTCAGAGTACTTGGAAAAGTAGCTGAACTGGTCTTTGTCCCTGGCGGAGGGGGACGTCAGTGGGGGCTCGGCGGGCCGAGGAGGGATGTAGACAGGGGGGCGGGATGGGACAGGGTCTGGATTTAGGGCCAGGGATCGACTGAGGGCGGACTGGACGATGATCTTGGGACCTCCTGAGGGTGACCTCTTGGGAGGCCTCTCTGCCTGGGCTGTGGGAGACTGTTGCCGGGGAGATGGAGGCGGAGTTGACTGGTACTGGGGCGGAGTTGACTGGTACTGGGGCGGAGTTGACTGGTACTGGGGTGGTGTTGGAGACTGCTGCAGTGGGCTTGGAGGTGAGCGTTGCTCGGGGTATGAAGGAGGGTGGAGGTCTAGAAGAGGTGGAGGGTGGAGGTCTAGGGGAGTAGGTGACTGATGCTCTGGGGGCGGAAATGGGAGCTTCTCGGAAGAAGGCGGTAGGACATCTAAGTCTAGGTGTCTCTCCGTGGGAGGGAGAGGGGAGGACTCCGGGCCCAAACGGGGGATCTCCTGCCTCCCCTCTCCATTTCTGGATTGGTTCCTCAGAGCATGTTGGATGGCACTCTGCACCAGGAGACCAGCGTGGTACTCCAGATCCTCCTCCGAGACACCCTGATCACGCCCCCCCACCATTGTGCCGTTCAGGGGCGTGGTGGCCTGGGGGGTGCAGGGGAAGGAGTCCCCCAGGTAGGCTGACATGGTCTCGTTGGAGGCTCCGCTGTCGGAGATGTTGTCCATGCTGAAGTCGTTGGACATGGTCTCCAGGATGGTGGTGTCCTGGGAGCGCAGGGACAGCTCGTCCAGCCCAGAGTCACATTCCTCGGGGTGGCAGGAGGAAAGGGAGGCACTGTAGCTGTGGAAGGTGGAGGCACAGTGCTGCTCATTGTCACCCTCGTCTCTCAGGAAGGTCATGACGGCCCGGGCGCAGGTGAAGTCTCCGTCTCCGTCCTCTGTCCAGGCCTCCTTGGGGACCCTGGCCTCTCCCTTCCCCAGGCTGTTGGTGTGTGACTGGGCCTCTTCGGGTTGGCAGTGTCCCCCCTCGCTCCTAACAGTAGTGGTCACATCGCTGCCCTCTAGTGGCGAACACGGCAAACTGCCGTATCCCACGGTGACTGAGCCGAAGGACTGCTCCACGCCGGTGAGGTCGCCCGACGCTCTACAGAAAGGCTTGGCAGAGTACAGCTGTGGGGTCACGCCCCTCCTGGGTGCCGCAACCTGTGACTTCTCGTCCGCCTGCTTCCTGTCGTGTTCGATCTGAAGGAACTGCTTCCTGGCTGCTGCAAAGTCGATCTGCTCCACCACGACGTCCTCTTTGGTACTCTGGAGCTCTCCTGGGTTGTGGTTGGAGTCTGGGTCAAAGCAGGGGTCAAAGCTCATGGAGTATGTTTGGGGCAATCCCCCGGTGAACTCTGACCTGCGCTGCTGCTTCCTCTCCTCATACTTTCTGTGTGACTCCAGTTTGTCTGGCTCCAGTTCCTCCTCCAGGCTCCTTTCCTGAGGAGGGTTCCACCACTTGGTGCCCATGCCCGGGTTCTTCTTCACTGCCTGCCCCCGGATCAGCTCGAGGCGCTCCCTCTCCAGCTCCGCTACCTCCTCCGACGGACGGACCTTCTTCACCCTAACCTCCTTCTCACAAGGGTCGAACAGCTTTGACGGCTTCTTCTCCTCCTGGAATGCCCGCAACTCGAATCGTGCCTCCTTCTTTAGGGTTGTCTTGTTTGGGGATGTAGTCCCCTCCCCTTTCGGTTGGCTGTATTTCTCATGTTCTCCTCTCATTGGTCCAGAGTGGCCATTAGTCCTGGCGTTACTAGTGTTATTTACTTCCGGTTGGTCTATGAATGTGGTCTGCTTCCTTCCCTCCACTATGACCTCCTGGTTGGTCTGTGGAGACTGTGTGTCTGTGTTGGAGAGGTGGACAGAAGGAACCGTCCCAACGATTTCAACCTCCTGAAGGTGTCCTTCAGGGCTGGCGTGGCCGTTAGAGGGTGTGTTGTCAGGTCCTGCGTCACAGCAGTTTGCCTCCAACACCTCATCCAGGTAAGCTATCTCCTGGGCTCCCTCCATGTCCAGGGGCTGCGTCTGGTGTTTGTTGTCCAGGCAGTTGAGCCCTTGGGTGGGGTACAAGCTCTCAGGATGGGCCCCCACCTCCAAGGTGTTGGTAGTGGTAGTTGGGATTACACTGACAGAGTCCAGGAAACTGACACTCTTTCTCTCTGGCCTGTCCCTCTTCAGATCTCCACTGTCACCCTCTGAGAGCTTGGAGGATTTCTGAAAGACAAACAAGAAGATGATGGATTATTTTATTCCGTCTGGGAAACGTGGGATTTGTGAAAGTCCAGAATGACACCCTATTCCCTGTTTTGTGCACTGTAGACACACTGAACCCATCTCTTATGTAGTGCACCAATGGGTCCTGGTCAAAAGAACTGCACTATGAAGTTAACATGGGGCCATTTTGGACACATCCTGCATTGTGTCTCAGCAATGCAATATGAATGTTAATGTGTCTCTGCAGCGCCATCCCAGCATTCCATAGCATTTCCCAATCAGAATAATTTTACCCAGTAGAATTTGATAAATGCCTAAATGTAATTTGCTAAGTACCTTTAGACCTTTTTAAAAAAAAAATGGTAATGCTGCTATTAATGACATACAATAATTAAAAGCATAAAATACAATACCTACACTATGTCTAAATTTGGGCATGATCTTGAATATGAATGAGAAATAAAACTTCATCAATGCTACTTGTTAAAATAAAACAGGACGAATAAACAAAAATCTGAAAAAAAATAAACCCCCACAGGTCCCAGGGACGGTTGGACCCCCACAGGTCCCTGGGACGGTTGGACCCCCACAGGTCCCTGGGACGGCTGGACCCCCACAGGTCCCTGGGACGGCAAGCATGGGCCCAGCATTTATAATGACAGGGCTTGGGGCACGAGGGAAGGGCGACCTCTGAACCCTGTATGCAATCTAATCCTGTCATTAATAATGCAGGCCAATCCAGCTGAGCTTTACTGTAATTGGACCACTAAGTGAAAGGGTCTATAGTTGAAACTGTGATTGGTCTACTCAGCATATGGGTCAATAGGTGAGGCTGTGATTCTGTTTCAGCTTTCTGCTGCACTGGGAGATGATGTGAGTATTGGTGCAGGGAAAAGGGGATGTAGACATTGTAGAGACCCTTGTCTGCAACACGGGGGAGACATTCTGTCTGAATCGTGTTCAAGGTCCTGTTGACGTACAACTACAATGTTCGATGCAATCATTGTGACTATATGCCTCTGACATCTATTCATTGGATTGATAAGACTGTTACGCCTGTTACACATTCCAGAACAGCGTTCATGAATTTTCCTGAACAAAGTTCTGTCCCTACAAAAAAACATGTTATCAAACACTGCAAACACACACGGTTCATCTGTGTATTTTTTCAGTGTTTTAAGGTGGTAAACTTGCATGCCAGAAAGATTTAAAGTGCTTGCATGTGTCAATGTATTGGTTTTACAAAACAGAAGGAAGGAGAGACAGAGACTGTTAAGAATAGAAAATATAAATATTTTTAAACATGACTCGTTATTACTAGATCCAATATCCGCAATGCCCATTAACTTACATTATATTACATTCCACAATTCCTTAATAGTCAGTGTCCCTAATCCCTCTCCCCTTACCATATTCAGTCTCCTCCCTCTCTAGTTTCTACCTCTCTTTCTCCCTCCCTCCATCTCCTACCTTATCTCATTTAGTCTCCTCCCTCTCTTCTGTCCCCCCCCCCCCCCCCCCCCCCCCCCCCCC
>JACXGK010015143.1:0-10759 GCA_016801125.1 Novumbra hubbsi | reverse complement strand
GCACAGATCCTTCAATATGTCACCTACCTATCATACCCAGTCTTTTGTGTCAAACCGTCACTCGAAAATATATTACAAATAATTAATAATAATAAAGCCTAAATTGTTGTGGTCATACACACACCCACATTTACACACTCCTAAGCCTTACTAGGCTCCTAACACTAAGGCAGTTTATAGAAGCATCCCTACAAGGAAACTACCACTTTTGGAATAGAAACTGCCATCCGATCTCACTGCAAGCTCTTTCCCAACTCAAACCTCACCTTGTCCCTGAACCCCTCCTATCCTCCAGGCCAGTTAAAAGAAGAAAAAAAAAAGGAAAAGGAAAAATAAAACATTTTCATAACATTTTATGTTGCAAAAAATAACTACTTCAATTTATCACCTGGAGAAGGTAACAAATGAATGATATTAGATTACATAAATACAAGATTGGGGAACTCAGTGATGAATGATAATAGATTACATCACTGAGATAATTAATCCAGGGAGTAAATATAAGACGGGGGTGTTTCAGTGATGAATGATAACAGATTACATCACTGAGATAATTAATCCAGGGAGTAAATATAAGACGAGGGACAGAGATGGGAACAGAGATGTTGTGAAGGATCTTCCTCTTTTTGAAGTGGGACAAGGCGGAGCTACATCTTAACTCCTCCTTCAAATGGACTGTGTTGGATTAACAGTGCAGAAGAGACGGTTGAGAACAGATATTCAGTATTTATTGAAGCCGCATGATTTTGATAAATGTCAAATTCAATGAGAGAGCAGGCTTGTAAGGAAATAATATAATCCAGATCCAGACTTATCAGGATCTGTTTGATGAATAGCTCAGTTTTCTCTGCAAGCACGCGCATGCATCTCTCAAAGGCCATAGCCCTGGGCCCTTAGTAGTTTAAAGGCCCTAGCCCTGGGCCCTTGGTAGTTTAAAGGCCATAGCCCTGGGCCCTTGGTAGTTTAAAGGCCATAGCCCTGGGCCCTTAGTAGTTTAATGGCCATAGCCCTGGGCCCTTAGTAAAGAATCCCCTTGACTGTCCAGAAATGCAAATTTTTAGATTCACTGAGCCTATGCGCAAAAACGGCAGCCTATTCAATACCGTAGCGTAAATCGTATCCACAGGGCTCTAGCCAAAAGTAGTGAATTACATTAGGGCCTAGGACACCGTTTGAGACTCAAACTCGGCGAATGAACCTCATCCTATGAGAATACATCCACCGCGGAGTGGATTACTGTGCATACTGTGGGTTTTCAGCTGCTAACAAATTGGCTAGATGGCTGAACAACCGACCGACATGCGCTATGCTAACCTATAAATAACCTTTCACATATGACGCCAGCAGCGGTCTTGCAGACAGGGTTTCCTATTAGCTAAGGAAGTTGAAGGCCTGCTATTCGCGGTGGAATGGTCGTCCCTTATCGTATTAAGTTGTTCCTCAGTGTGAATAGTTCATGTTCTGTCATCGCCACAGTAATACTTGGCCAACATATCACTCTGCGGCACTAACGAATGATCAGTATGTGCAAAGAAATTAACAGACAGTTGTTTTATTTTCGGTAACTCCCGGTAAGGCAGTTTCCTCAAGAAGTGCTCATTAGACAAATGTTTGTGTCCACGTCAAGGGCTGATTTTGAAGCCAACATCCAGGGGTGGGCAAACTACGGCCCGAGGGACAAATGCAGCCCACGAGGCTGTCCCATCCGGCCCACGGAATGCCCTTTTCTGGCCTTCAAATCAATTATGATTAACAAATTACAAAAACAAAATGTGGCCCTCCATTTCATTTCAAAATCCTGATGTGGCCCTCGAGCCAAAATATTTGCCCACTCCTGGTCTAATCTATGAAAAATACATCTGGTCAAAATATAGTTTTCTATTCTCAAACAAAGAATATGCATGAACCAGATCTCACGTTACCCATGTGAAGGTTTCCAAAAAGAATGTAGTTCAAAAGGAGTTCAGGGCGAATTACATTGTTACAAACACACACTCCAAAGAGGGGCCATTACCTGCGGGAGAATGGCCAAAACGAACTAGAACACACCAATAGCGCCTCGCTAGCATGTGTTTAGCTCGGCCCACATCGTTCCTAGGTTCGGCCCACTAGGACACACTAACCATTGGAAACAACAGTGTGTGATCCATCTTGGATTAGTTATTAATAAAATTGACAGAAATACACAATCCACAAGCTTACCAAACTGCCCAATATATTTGTACATGTATATAGTTACATAAATTGCTAACCTCACACGCTGATTGTCCATGGCAAATATCCAATCAAGTAAATAAATGTATCAATATGATGTACTTATAATTAATTATATTTAATAGCACAGTGGTTGTGCCTGGAAAGGTACACACTTAGGAAAAAACTTGGGGGGGGGGGGGCAGTCCCCTTCTGTCTGGCAAGAGATAGACAAAGACAAACCAATGTGTTGTAGGCAAACTGACAGTTGCTTGGGAAAGCCGGACACGTTACTGAATAGACATTCACACCTAACCTCTCATTCGTCGTTCCCATGTATTACACGACCATAACGTGTTAAAAATACTGCTGTAGCAAAGTACTGACCGACCCAAAGGCCCGTGAGGTGGCACCGTTCAAAGGGGCTTGCACAGTCCTGAGGGCAGACTACATCAACTCTTCGGACCCAAGTGGGATATCGAACCCTCAGAATAATTGTCCTAAATAAATATACGTCCCATGTTACAATGAGCAAACCACCAGCGGTGCAGACAAACTAAACAACGTCCAGCTGAGGCCTATTCTGAATACTACATCATGTTCAACAGAGATGCAGCGTGTTGACAAACACTTTATTATGGAGTCGGCTTACTAGTTGCCTTCTTTTCCACTGAAATGTCGGGCATGGGGCAAGAACAGGTGGCGAGGGCCCCTTTCGGATCCATTTCACTTTAAAATGATGTCGCTTTCTATATTTATGAGGTGATATCACTTTCTGAAGCCGTTCCTTATTGTGTGCATGAGTTGTGGGTGTGTGTGTGTGTGTGGGTATGTTGTGTTTTTACATGCCGAAAGTGACCCACTCCCCCAGTCCTGTCATAGAGGTGAATAACACAGCCCTTCTGATGTGTATGTGTGTGTGTGTGCGTGCGCACGCATGTGGTTCAAAGGCTCATATCGCCTTACGCTTTAAAAAGATAAATAGCTAAACAACAAAAAACAGAAAGTGACATTGCACCATGCTGAGAAACGGAGAAGGTGTGATGTGTGTTGGTGAGGGAACTGCCCAGGAGGTACTGGCTCTATGGTGTTAATAAGAAGGGAAGGAGAGAGTAGGTGAGACAGAGAGAGAGACAGAGAGAGAGGGAGAGAGAGAGAGAGGGAGAAGGAAGGGGGGAGGAGAGGGAGAGAATGAGGAGGGGGGGGCCGAAAAAGTTCAGCAGTATTTATAGGAGATGTTTATTCATGGGCCTGAAACTAACCCAGTGGGTATACGTCTAAGAGCCTGGTCTCTCGTCTGTCTATCTCTCACTCACTCCTGGCTGCTGCTTGACTAGCCATCTGTTGATGTCTCTCATCCTTAAGGCCCTGTGAACTCCAGTCACAGTATGAAGACCCTGTGAGCTCCATTCCAGTCACCGAGTGAATGCCCAGTGAGCTCCAGTATAGTCAGTGTGAAGTCCCTGAGAGCCCCAGTACAGTCATAGTGTGAAGGCCCTGTGAGCTCAAGTACATACATAATATGAAGGCCTAGTGAGCTCCACTACACACAGAGTATAAAGGACCTGTTAGCTTCTGCATAGTCAATGTGTAAAGACCCAGTGAGCTCCGGTATAGTCCCTCTGTGAAGGCCCAGTGAGCTCCAGTACAGTCCCTCTGTGAAGGCCCAGTGAGCTCCAGTATAGTCAGTGTGAAGTCCCTGAGAGCCCCAGTACAGTCATAGTGTGAAGGCCCTGTGAGCTCCAGTACATACATAATATGAAGGCCTAGTGAGCTCCACTACACACAGAGTATAAAGGACCTGTTAGCTTCTGCATAGTCAATGTGTAAAGACCCAGTGAGCTCCAGTATAGTCCCTCTGTGAAGGCCCAGTGAGCTCCAGTACAGTCCCTCTGTGAAGGCCCAGTGAGCTCCAGTACTGTCCATCTTTGAAGGCCCGGTGAGCTCCATGAGTGTCATAGCGTTAAGGCCCTGTGAGCTCCAATACAGTCACAGTATATAGGTCTGTGAGCTCAAGTACTGGGGGCCCTAGGAGCTTCAGTTCAGTATTCTATAAAAATAGAATATAGAGCGAATAAAACACACACTTTCTATGGACTCAAAACACACACATCCTGCTCACATTGCCTCTGTTTACTCCATGTTGTGTAGATTATCCACAATGCCTATCAACCCCAATAGGCTAGTTATGTATAAATATAAATAGGCCAGAGATATTTTCAGATAGAAGTTGGGACACTCATGCAAAGACTACTCTTTCAGCATCAGACCACACTCAAAACCTGCATGAACATTCTTCAAAGTAGCAGCCTTCTGGTAAATCAGAGATCTAGAAATAGTCCATAAGTCACAACGACAGAAATGTAAGCATTTGACAGCTGAACTGACAACCATGCAGGCACTAGCGGTTTAGCCATATGCTCAATGAATTCATTAATGTGGTATGGTTGGTCCCCCAGTCCATAGGGACACAGACAAGCAGGCAGATGTCATGTCTAAATGTCACATCAAATCACTGACTTTTAGGCTTGACAGCTCTAGCTCATTAATTAAATGCACCTGTCAAACCTCGAAGCCAGCAAAGCAACTTTTTTTCCTACACCAAAGATTTGCTGCTAAGGATCTCAAAAAGTCAGAGCACCCTAAAGTCGATAACAAACTTGGTGACGACCATTCGCTTTAAATGGGTCAACATACATTCATATCTACACGTAAAGCTCTACAATTACTGGCCAGGTCTAACTGATGGAGTTTCGATTAGCTTAGGATTTTCGTATTTGTTCGCGTTGGGCCTATAGCTGGCCGTTTAAAACATTTGTTATTTGTTTTACTTATTCTTTTTAATGTGGTGTATATTTATTTTGAGTCTTCAAGCGCCCGACGTCTAATGTGCCAACATTGATAAGGTTGTACATCCAAAACATATAACTGCTCTGTTCATAGCTTACAAAACGGAGGGGGCTGAGCATGAGATTCCCTCTCATGATGTTTCACTTGACAACTTTGAAAGATTTTACAGGGGCTTTACGAAGTGACAACCGTTTGATTCTGCTCGGCGTGGAACTCATAAAACACGAAAGACGAGTTCGAGGACTCAGACCACCAAGTTCATGGTGCCACTTCTTGACTTTGGTAACTACAGTAGCGTCCCGGCCCCGAACATACCTTTCTCTGCTGTTTCTCCCAGGCGGGGTCCAGCAGTAGATCCCTGTCCCACTCATCCTCAGGAGACATGTACAGATGCTCCTCGCTCATCATATACGAGGTGGTGTATTGCGCTTGAGTTTCGACAGCCATCATCGCGCCGTCAGTTATTAGGGTTTCTATCGCACCCTCTGATTACGTATAAAATAAATGAGGACCCCGAGCCTTGTAGACGTCTATAGGAACCCTCCTTGGGCTCGAGGACTCGCTGCGTATTGGGTGTGCTGGGCAGGAGAAAGAGAGAGGCTTTGGCGAAGTATAGACTCACGGGTGCGAGGTGCCAGTGGTGGAGATGCGGTTCCCACTACAAGAAGCCCTGCGTAGCCGGTGCTACTTTCCTGGTCAGAAGTTGAACACGTGACAGCACCCCAATAAGTATCAGGACCTGAGCCCGCGGGTATCAGGTTCTGACCCTAAAAAGGTGCGATGGGCTGAGTTGTGGTGGAAGAGTTGACCTATCCTGTAGTGTGGAGGTCTGTGAAAGGTTGACGGGGACGTCAATCACACCAATTACTGAGTGAGTATGTAAGCAACAGCTTGTGGAACGCACCTGTTCAGTTTCGGGCCCATCTGTCCTTGGCTCTTTCCTTTATTCCCCCCATCCCTTCTGATATGAATCATGCTATACCCTGGAACATGTCAGTATGATTCGAGTAAACTGATAAGAATAGGATGTTCACAGGCACTTTCAAACCGCTCCCCAGGGAACCATAGCAGTTGCATTCTATCTATTTGTGTCCCAGGCCAAAGACACTTCCAGTATATTAATTCCCGTCGATTACGGGGCAAATATTCTATACACACATAACAGAACATAGGGGACAGGCTTGGCATAATGTACCAAATATGAAATCCGTTTGAAGTTTAATATATTTCCCATTTGTCTTGCTGCCACTCTTAATGCAAACCAGGCTGTAGACATTTGTTGAAACTTAATAAATGGCCCTATACTATAATTAATGTATATATAAAAAAAGAAAATAGTTTCTTACTTTGGTAAATGTTTTATTGTTGCCACAACTGGTAAACCCTCCGTTGAGTTAATTGTAACAATAAGCCACTGGATCAAGATGTAAGTGCAAATGCTAAGAGGATTGTGAAGCCAGACACTGCTTATCTTTCCTTAAGCAATTGCACTGCCAATATAAAACATTGCACATTGTTATTTTGGAGTATATTCTCCCATTTTATTGCACCTTTGACTCTAACCAGTAGACTGTTGAAACATACGTTTCAGTTACGGTTCACTGTGAATATTTAACATTTCTTAAAACTCAAAAGCTATATTAGAATAAATAAAAAAGGATTTACACATGATTTAATGGCCTTCTTTCAGCATTAGGCACTTTTGTTGGAATAACCTAGTTTGCATGTGTTGGAATAACCTAATTAACTACTGTAAAATCTGTTAGATCAACTCTATTAAATTCAGTGTATTGTATATGAAATACATTTTTGGACCAAACCAATTAAATTGAGTTGGACTAAAACATTGCAAGTTCGGCCAACCCTAGTATATTAAGTTAGACCCAACCATAGTAAATAAGTTGATTTAACCTTAATTAAGTTGAACCAACCCAAATACATTAAGTTGGAACAACATAATTGCATAACGCTGAAATAAAGCAATTTAATTTTGGGAAAAACCTTTCCATGATTTTTTTACCTTAATTCAAAGGGTTTTTTTGAGTGATAGGCAAGCAAAATATATATAGAATTCGGCAAATAAATATAAAGCCCTAGACTACTTTTAGGTAAGATAGTTCAGTTTCATTTTTAATATATTTTATCTTTAATGTATTTCATTCATCAAGACCCAATGTGGGATTTAAGCATTCCCTTCATTTTTTGTAATCTGTGTATGAAAGATGAGAATCTTTAATGTACATTGTGTAATTCGTTGAGAACAAAATTAAGTAAAAACTATCAATGGAAACCAAAATCACCAACCAATCGAGGGCAGAATCCAAACATAGAATTAAAGAAACAATTGAAAACACAGGCTGTTTCAACTTCCGTGAATTGAATCACGGCTAATCATGATGTTTCTGGGTGCTGTGTACTCGCCAGTATGCCAAAAACACCGGGGCATGTTCCCAATGAGATGATGGATGATGTCCTAGAAGATCTCCTCCCAGACCTGGATCAGGGCATCAGAGAGCTCCTGGACAGTCTGTGGTGCTACTTGGCAGCGTCGGATGCACTGATACATAACATCCCAGAGGTTCTCAACTGGATTCAGGTCTGGGGAATATGAGGGTTAGTCAAGGGCATCAATGCCTTCGTCATCCAGGAACTGCCTACACACTCTGGCCACATGAGGCCAGGCATTGTCCTGCACCAGCAGGGTCAATTCACCAGCGTATGGTCTGACTATGGGTCTGAGGATTTCATCTCAGTACCTAACAGCAGTCAGGGTACCGTTGACTAGCAGATGGAGGTCTGTGCACCTTCCAACGATATTCCTCCCCAGATCACCACTGACCCACTGCCAAACCGGTCAAGCTGGATGATGTTGCAGGCAGCATAACGTTCAACACAGCATCTCCAGACTCATTGACGTCTGTCACGCGTGTTCAGTGTGGGCCCTCATGCTGCCCTCATGGAGTCTGTTTATGACAGTTTGGTCAGAAACATGCGCACTAGTAGTGTGCTGGAAGCCATTTTGTAAGGCTCTGGCAGTGCAATCCTTCTTGCACACAGGGATGTGGGTGTGAGGAGCTGGACTTCCTGTGCAAAACTACAGAAGACTCAGTCAGGAAGGATAAGGAGAGAGCATTTGTCTGTGGCCACCACCTGCAAAGCCATACCCGTTTTTGGGGGGTTGTCTAGCTGTTGCCTCTACATGGCACTTGTTGTCACTTTCATTTGCACCAAAACAGGTGACATTGATTCACAAACGCTTATGCTTCCTAACTGATTGTTAGGAAGATTGATATCCCTGAAGAGTAATTGAAATGGAGATTGACTTGGTGTTATGCTGTGATGATTACGTGCTCCATTCATTTTTTGAGCAGTCTATAACAAGGCATAAATTGACATGACCAATATGTTGTGAATCGCTGTGTCTCAAAGTACAAGTCAAAGAACAGGCTTTACCATACTTGGCTGAAACCCCATTGAAATGTCAAAACCGAATAATACCCTTTTTTAAAGAGAAAGTAGGGCTAACAATATAATGTCACGTGACAAAGAAGCATAATTCACTACATTTGTTTATACAACTATTAACAAGAATAAAACATGATATTTATTTCAAAATCTCATTTATTTAAGACGGCCATGCAAATAGTACAGTGCCTCAAGACATAAGCATTATGAGAATGGATTACATTTAAATTAAATGGCGTATATTCATTAGTCATAGTACACTAGGTGACATTTTCACAGTGCAAGACTTAACCTGAATCTGTCAGAGTGGTTTTGACACCTTTGTTCATCATCATTCATTAAGAAAAGGCCACTTTATGCGCTGCTCATTACACTAAATCAGTTTAATAATCACCTTTTGAAAATGCACAGTGTTGAAAACAAATGTCACTCCGGCAGATTCCGAGTTATATTCCAAAACAGCCCTCTAATGTTTTTCCCCACCATGAACGTGTCACCCTACAACTAATTTAGGCATGCCGAATATTCATTCTTTCCATCTTTAAATGTATTTAAAGCACCAAATTACTGAATATTAGTTAATTACACAACATAACCAACAATCAATTTTGGCATAACAAATATGCTCTTACTCTCCAAAAATACATCCTCCAATCCCATGAGAAATAAAATCCATGTAGAAGATAATTGGTGTTGGGAGCGCTTATAATTGTTGCCTCGACACCTAGCCGGACTATAAAAAGACTTCCCTAACCAGATGTGGTCACACAGTCATACACAGTAGCTACACTTGACTTGGCCCAGATTCTTAATGAAGTCAACTTTGATTACAGTGCAGTTGCAAGTGCCCGCATGTGATCTTGAACATTCAATGTGACTAGGAAGCATTCGGGCAACAATGATAAGCGTTTTACGATAGTAGACAAGATTGAGGGTCTGTCCGTGGGATGACACTGTGTCCCAAATCTAATTCTCCACCCTCTCCTCAAGGACTTGTTCACTCCTTAGCCTTTTTTTTTTTTTTTAATAAATGTATAAACCCTGCCTCGGGTCTTTGGGGGGGGGGGAGTGAATAAGTGTACCCTTCGGGGAAGAGGGGCGAGCATCGGATATTACCCGGTCCTGACCAGAGGGAGTGGAACTGAAGCGATGGAGAGGCGGCAGCCATGTTCTTGTCAATCCGTCCGTCAATTTGAGCTCATAGGCTTTCAGGCCAGGGGGCGGGCCTTACAGATGCATTCGCAAAAGCATGACCAAGCTGGTCTGACTGGACACGCCCATCTCCGGGGAGTTCAGGGCGCCACGTCCTGATCGTGGAGGTCGAAGGTCACCTCGGTTTCTGGTTCGCAGTACCCACCGTTAAACACGTAGCGTCAGGGATATTTGGGGAGTCTAAAATCCCCAAATATCCCTGAGGTTTTGGGAAGTGGGTGTAAGTCTAAGCTGGAGTTGTTAATGCTTTAGTAGTCCATAACACGGTGGAATACTACTGGTTGTACGTAGCACCAGTGTTCTACATCCCCGTCTTTCAGGGCCCCCACGGTCAGCACAGCGGGAAGCAGGGGATAACAGGCCCCACATGACCGACTCACCTTCCTTAAATCCATCTTTCCATCCAGCCACCCACGCATGAATACTTTTTTGTGTGTTAGGCAGACAGAGAAACAGGAAGAGCCCGACCTTGGCCCTCCCCCCCGTCACCTCTGACCCCCGCGGCACTCGGACAGACGCGCGCGCGTGCAGCCGTCTGAACCGGAGATTCTTAACAGACACACACGACAAGACGGGGACCAGTTGGTGCAGAGAGGAACAGTCCCCACGCCACCGATGTCCTATAGGAGCCCTGAGATCCCAGTGAATCTGCAGGCAGTCAACCCTTACGGGGCTGTCTTATAGGACCTCCTTGATGGGCCGAACAGAACAAACTCCAATTGGATCCCTTTGAATTGGCTCATTCAAGGAGGAGTTTGTGCCCGTGGTAAATAGAATCACGGTGATTTAACCCCCCCCCTCCCATTCACAGCCAACAAAGCATCAGCCGCTTCCTACCAAACGTCTCCTTCACCGGGAGGTATTCTGTCCAGCCAAGTGAGCCCTCTAGGCCACCGTACGCCGTGTCCGTTGTTACTCTCTAGGTCACGCTGGTTACAACCATAGCCGGAAGGGGGGTGCCAAGAGGTGCCACAGATCCAAAATGGCAGTGGCAAGCGGTGTGTACGGCGGACAGGCGCAGAGAGGGGGGGGGGGGGGG
>JACXGK010015142.1:0-10683 GCA_016801125.1 Novumbra hubbsi | reverse complement strand
TAACCCTGACCCATCCATGCATTATCCATCATCCCCACCTAAACTATCCATGCATTATCCATGATCCCCACATAACCCTAACCCATCCATGCTTTATGATGCCCACCTAACCCTAACCCATCCATGCATTATCCATTATCCCACCTAACCCATCCATGCTTTATCCATGATCCCCTCTTAACCCTAACCCATCCATGATTTATGATCCCCACCTAACCCTAACCCATCCATGCATTATCCATGATCCCCACATAACCCTAACCCATCCATGCTTTACGATCCCTACCTAAACCTAACCCATCCATGCATTATCCATGATTCCCACCTAACCCATCCATGCATTATCTATGATCCCCACCTAAACCTAACCCATCCATGCTTTATTGCAAATGACTCAATATACTGAGTCAAAAAGTCCTACCACTGACATTTTATCAAGTCTGCAAATGTAGTACGGTCAAAGACAAGTTAGTCTACCACTCTTCCGTTATTCTACCACTCTTCTGTTAGTCTACCACTCTTCCGTTAGTCTACCACTTCTTCTGTTTGTCTACTCTTTCGTTATGTTAACAAAACAACAGCACTTGTTTGCTGCAATACAGGGGTTTTGGGAGGTTAATTCAGTCTAAGGAAAGCGCTCATTAGTTCTAATAAATCTGGTGACAGAGTCACGTCTCACTGAAGCCTGACCTTTCTCCCAACACCGCCCGTTAAATCTCCTGCTAGGATTTTCACTGTTTGATGCTTCCTTTAATTGGCAATGATTTGAGCTTTTTATTCTGCTTTTGTCGTCTGGTTGAGTCCAGCATAGAGCTAATGGCAAATGTCAGAGTGAATTGGAAACTACATTAGACAGCCCAGAGAGCTTTGTTGTCCTGGCGATGTATACACAGAACTAAGAGGACCAGCCAGAGCCAGCGGAGACCTTTATGTGTCCCAAGAAGAACCCTATTTCCTATATGATGCGCTACTTTGAATAGGGCCCGATGGAGGGAAAATTGTGCTATTTAGGTTGCAGGCTGTGCTTCATTTTGTTTGTCCCCATTATAAAGGGATAGCTATGCACCAGTTGTATCTGTCGGGGGCTAAACATTTTGATTATTTCCCCCTCGATGGCTCCTGTCATTAGCCTATGGCCTTAGCATCTTAAACATGGCTAATGAACAACAGCGATGTTGCTAGCTGCAGAAATTGGCCTGGAAAGTTTAGAAGGGAAAACGCTGCAGTTGGAGGTGATTAAGCCCGTACACCTCCGACAGGGTGACCTTAGGCCTAAAGGTCAGAAGAAATCCCCGAAGCCTTAATCCACAGAACCAGTACCTTCTACAAACTCTCTCTGTCTGGTTACCGGTTAACTGGATGTTTAGTGGTTAGCGGTCCAGTTAGCAGTAAGCTGTCCAGTTAGCAGTCCAGTTTTGGTTAGCTGTCCAGTTAGTGATTAGCTGTCAGTTTTAAGGTTAGCTGTCCAGTTAGTGATTACCTGTCCGTTTTATGGTTAGCGGTCCAGTTAGTGGTTAACTGTCTGGTTTGTGGTTAGCTGTACAGTTTGTGGTTAGCTGCAACTATCAAAAAAACTACTGTATTTTTAGACTTCAGATATGGATTTATGTTGTGATTCACTTATTTGCTGGAATGGGTATAGGTAGAGTTGGGGTCAATAAAATGTTTTCGGAACCACATTGTGTTGGTACTACACTGTGACTCAGGAGTCGTAATGTTGTGCTGGTCAACACTGTGATTCGGGAGTCGTAATATTGTGTTGGTACTACACTGTGACTCAGGAGTCGTAATGTTGTGCTGGTACTACACTGTGATTCGGGAGTCGTAATATTGTGTTGGTACTACACTGTGATTCGGGAGTCGTAATGTTGTGTTGGTACTACACTGTGATTCAGGAGTCGTAATGTTGTGTTGGTACTACACTGTGATTCAGGAGTCGTAATGTTGTGTTGGTACTACACTGTGATTCAGGAGTCGTAATGTTGTGTTGGTACTACGCCGTGATTCAGGAGTCGTAATGTTGTGTTGGTACTACGCCGTGATTCAGGAGTCGTAATGTTGTGTTGGTACTACACTGTGATTCAGGAGTCGTAATGTTGTGTTGGTACTACACTGTGACTCAAGAGTTGTTGCTGTGGTGGATTGTGCTGCTACTAAATATCGGGTCGGTTCCATTTCGCTTTGAGCAAACCACATTTAGATTTGTTCTTTAATGAAAGCTACTGGCTGAATTGACACCAACCATTACGCAAGCAGATGATTCAGAATTTAAACATTAAAAAATGCATTTTTCCACCCCACCTAAGAACAGCACAACGTTTGACATCCCTTTAAGTCTGATCACGTGGTTGTATGAATCCAAGGCCTGTCGTACCCTTGCGTGTTACAACTAGTCCTGCAAGTGTGAAATGACATGTGATGGATACCGAGCCTCTCTGTTCATACATGTGCCCATCATGAGCATATCGGAACGCAGATCACACCCCTGTCACTCTCTCAAGCCCCGCCAAGATCAGTCAAGGAGAAACGTTGGTTTTCGGGCAATCTGACCACTGACACTGTGAAGCTGTCACAGCGATGCTCCATCTCTCCGTCAACCAATCCCTACCCCCCATGACCCCGGCGAGCCTCACACCCATTCGTCCCCTGACACCTGACCGGTACCGGCGGGGATAGCCCAACCCCCCTGCAAGGCTACGGTGTGACTGACACCTTGATCCATCTCCTGTAAACACCCTGAGATGTCTCCCCCTGTAGCAGTGAGGATTGGTAGCTCGTGTGAAGGCTCCACTCCCCCTTCCGCTCCTCCTGGGCTACTCCTCAGACCCGGTCCCTGCTCAGCCGGCCAGCCAGTCACTAGTCGTGCTGTGATGCCGCCTGACTTGTCAGAGTCAGTAACGAGATGCTGGGTGACTTTGCACCTCTGGAAATGTCACCCTGCAGCTTCAGTACGCCAGCCGGCCTCAGTGACCCGAGTCAGGGGGAGAGCTGAGGATGCAGAGTGTCTGGAGACCCACTGGCCCTGCCACAGCTGCTCTCTGTACGGGGGAGATGGAGGGGGAGGAGGGGGGCCAAACACAATGACAAGAAATACACGGGCTGCAACCACGCCATATCGTCCCCTCCTCCCCTCCTCCTCCTCCCCCTCATCCTCCTTCCCCTCCTCCTTCTCCACCCTCCTCCTCCCCCTCCTCCTCCCCCTCATCCTCCTTCCCCTCCTCCTTCTCCCCCCTCCTCCTCCCCCTCCTCCTCCCCCTCCTCATCCTCCTCCTCTTTCCCTCAAACTTAATTTCCTTCTGCCCCCGTCTTCATCCACACCCAGTTGGCCTTTTCGTTCTTGGAGTAGTGTTACGTGCGTTCTTGGAGTAGTGTTACGTGCGTTCTTGGAGTAGTGGTACATGCGTTCTTGGAGTAGTGTTACGTGCGTTCTTGGAGTAGTGGTACGTGCGTTCTTGGAGTAGGGCCCCCCCAACCCCAAACGCCCCCTTAACCCCAAACGCCCCCCACAACCCCAAACGCCCCCCCAACCCCAAACGCGTCCCCCAACCCCAAACGCGTCTTTCATTCGCTGTGATGACAATCATTAGAGAGGATGAGGCACCGGGGATAAACCCAACCAACATGCGTAGCAACTCGCTCACTCACACCAAAATGGGTCATATTGCTGCTATTCACTCTAGCGTGCCAACCGGAACCTCTGTGTTGCTGCCATCCCCCAGGGAACCTCAACTCAAGGATAATTATAATGCAACATATTTAGAAGAGCATATTTAGTGAAGTGGAGCAGATAGAAAGGCAGTCACTTGGGTGAATGAAGACGCATTCAGCGGGGAATCACACACACAGACACACACAGAGGTATCTTTACGTGATGATGACGAAGCTCAGTAAAAACTAATGTAGTGTTTATTCACTGCCAGCAAAGGATCTCCACGTTGAGTTATGATTTATATTTTCTGATTCAAAGAGGCGCATGCATCTCGCTTTAATCAACCCTCTGCAGTCTCCATTTCATTACCCTGATCCTTCGCTCCCCTCATCCTTCGCTACCCTCGTCCTTCGCTCCCCTCCCTTCCTTTTTTTCTCTCCCCACAATGCACATTAACAGGAAAAATATAATCAGTTTTCTGACAGACTATGTTTTTAGCGGATGATGGGTGAATATCGCATTTGTAAAATGGACCGCCGGCCTCGATCCTCCATCTCCTAATCGACTGGCCGCCAGAGTTTCTGGAACGAAGGACGATACAATCACAGAGAACAGAACAGGACATGGTATCAAGGGTGTGTTTTCAGAGAACTTGCTGCAATCTGCTTAGTTTACAAAATAGTGTTTAGGCGTAGTTTAAATTATGTGTCGTCCTGCAACTGAAGAATGACTGACAACGCAATCCACCAATCAGCGCTTAGCAAATCTTACTAGCCATGACAACCTCTCAGATGAGCAATTATTAAGGCTCATGGTTGAGTTTAGGGTTTGGATAAGAGTCAATAGTTGAGTTTAGGGTTAGAAAAAGTATCAGTGGGTCTATCTAATTGACTATCTTTCAAACATTTGAGCAAAACTAAACTTAGCCTTTGTATAGCCCCATTTGCAACATTTCAAATTAGTTGTGGAGTGATTATAAAGCAAAAGGGTGGGGCTAAATGTTTCACTGTCATGGGTGTAGGTCTGTAGAGCAGCAAATTCTGTTTTACCCCTCCAATAGTGACCCCAGGTACACCAAGCATTCAGGGGGAATGTAGTGTAATGTCTTTCCTGAAGCCAACAACCACCTGGCATCCAAAGCCTGGTTCATGTCACCAGCATGGAGTCAGTGGAGGTGGTTGGTTCTCATCTCCAGTCCAGAGAAGAGGCAGTGCTGATGTGTCTCTGATCTCTGAAATGACAACAGAGAAGATCTGAGAATTAACCCATCCTGGTTCTTGGAAAAGGTTAAGTTAGCTTGCAGGAACAATATTGTTTATCATTACTTCCATTTCTATTGTTTCCACATAGCTCAGTAGGTGGAGCGTGATATTTACAACTCCGGGGTTTAGGGTAAATTCCTACTTAAACATTTGGCAATGGTAACCAATTCAATTACATTGCAAATACAATACATTCTGCAATTCATTGGTTCATTCATTGGTTCATTTTCAACTCCACTATAAGAAAGACATTGCCAACAAGACTACATGTTTACTACATCCACCCTCCATATTCCTGACCTCAACAGCTACACATTAATCAATAATTTGTGTATTGGGTCCATATGATCAACCTGGCATGTGTAAACACAGTCAGCAGATAAATGTCATTAACATCTTTTGTCTTTCCCAACCCAAACAGGACACCAGACTGGGACAAACCTCCATCACTTGGAGTCAGCTGTCGGTTAGTTGAAGTAATGAACATGAGTTAATAAAGTCTGTCTTTAGTGAACAGATGTAATGTGATGATGGATTCCCTTTTAATTCCTCTGAAGTTGCCCAGACATTAAGGAGGGATGGAGGCGAGACAAGACAGTCAGACGCCATTTATATTGTTTCATGTGTTGCCATTACCCGCCCGGCGAAGGGCTGGAACAGTTGACAAGGTGGTGTGTCCTATCAAGAATTAATCACTACTTGCTATTCATCAGAGGTGACTTTGGAAATGTTCACAAGACACCCGTCAGCTTGAGCCTGTATTCATTATGCTTCTCAGAGGACAGGCAGCTGATCTGGGAACAGTTTAGCCTTTGGAACATAATGATGAGAGTATATAGACAGGTTGGGACTACATTCATACCCCTACTCCGAGACACTCTACTCTGATGTACATCCCAGAACACATTCCATGGTGTCCATATGTAGTCTACAGAAAAACATCCACAGGTAACGAGGAACCTGTCCACAGATGCACCTTCACAGCTCAGACAGCAGCCCAGCTTCCACCCGAATGAGGAAGAGTACTAGTGGTGGTAAAATAGTAGTGTTAGTATGTAGAGATATTAGTGGTAGTAGTGATAGTAGTGTTAATGGTATTAATAGTGTTAGTATGTAGAGATATTAGTGGTGGTAAAATAGTAGTGTTAGTATGTAGAGATATAAGTGGTAGTAGTGATAGTAGTGATAGTATGTAGAGATATTAGTGGTAGTAGTGATAGTAGTGTTAATGGTATTAATAGTGTTAGTATGTAGAGATATTTGTGGTGGTAAAATAGTAGTGTTAGTATGTAGAGATATTAGTGGTAGTAGTGATAGTAGTGACAGTATGTAGAGTCATTAGTGGTAGTAGTGATAGTAGTGTTAATGGTATTAATAGTGTTAGTATGTAGAGATGTTAGTGGTGGTAAAATAGTAGTGTTAGTATGTAGAGATATTAGTGGTAGTAAAATAGTAGTTATGGTATGTAGAGATATTAGTGGTAGTAGTGATAGTATGTAGAGATATAATTGGTAGTAGTGATAGTAGTGTTAATTGTATTAAACGTGTTGTATGTAGCGATATTAGTGGTAGTAGTGATAGTAGTGTTAATGATATAAATAGTGTTAGCATGTAGAGATATTAGTGGTAGTAGTAGTAGTAGTGTTAATGGTATTAATAGTGTTAGTATGTAGAGATATCAGTGGTAGTAGTGATAGTAGTGTTAATGGTATTAATAGTGTTAGTGGTGAGAGACAGAGAGAGGTATTCACATCTATTTGGCACATTATGTATTCACCATTTTGTGTCCTTTTGTTTTTGGCTGAAGCTTCCTCTCTTACTCCCTTCTTCCATTTCCCTTTCGTCTATTTGTCTCTCTCTCTCTGGCAGAAGGGAGGAGAGGTGTGGTTTAGGAGAGTTTAGTAGGGTAAACAGACAGACAGGAAGATAAACAGTCAGTCAGACTTTCTATTCAGCTATTCAGACAGACATTCAGATCTTCAAACATTCAGATATTCAGACAAACAGTCCGATATTTAGCTAGACATTCAGACATACAGTCAGACGGACAGGCCGATAGAGAGACAGACAGACAGACAGACAGACAGGCAGAGTAATGCACTGAGCCAGTCCTAGGTAATGACATCCCCATTCTCCATCATTATCTCCATCATTATCCCCATCATTAGGAAATTAGAGAGACAGAAGGTATTTACTGTAAACCTGCCATCGCCCAAGGAGGGATAAATAGAATGAGATAAATGAGAACCAGAGAGAGAGATGGAGGAGATACAGAGAGAGATGGAAGGGATACAAAGAGTGATGGAAGGGATACGGAGAGAGATGGAAGGGATACGGAGAGAAATGAAGGAGATACGGAGAGAGATGGAGGAGATACGGAGAGAGATGGAGGGGATACGGAGAGAGCAGGAGGAGATACGGAGAGAGATGGAGGAGATACGGAGAGAGATGGAGGAGATACGGAGAGAGATGGAGGGGATGCGGAGAGAGATGGAGGAGATACGGAGAGAGATGGAGGAGATACAGAGAGAGATGGAGGGGATACGGAGAGAGATGGAGGGGATACGGAGAGAGATGGAGGAGATACGGAGAGAGATGGAGGCGATACAGAGAGAGATGGAGGGGATACGGAGGGAGGTGGAGGAGATACGGAGAGTGAGGGAAGGGATACGGAGAGAGATGGAGGGGATACGGCGAGAGATGGTGAGAGAAAGAAAAAGAAAGCAGAAAGGGAGAAGGAGATTGCAACTACTAAATCTCTCTCACTCCATCTCTCCTCCCCTCCATCACTCTAAAACTTTCTCTCTCTCCCCCTCCATCTCACCCGCTTTCTCCCGCCCTCCTCTCCTCTCTCGTCCACTATATCTCTCTCCACCCTCCCCCCTCTCTCTCTCCCTCCATGTCTCTCGCTTTCCTCTCATTGACATATGTGCATTTAACCATCATTATTCTTTTATTGGGCTGTGGTTAAACAGATCAATGCAACACACCTGAAGATGTGCGTCTATAGACACCAGGTGTTTAACAACCAAAGCTCTGGTTGATTGCCCAGCGCCCAACTTCACTACTTGAACAGAATGCACTTTTATTGCAATCTATTAGGCAAAACTTTGTTGTCACTGTGCCTTCAGAAAGACAACGTTCACATACTGAAGAAGATTGAAATCCAATTAAATGACTGCTCATTCAGAGACGTCGTAAGGTGAATTTACTGCTGGTTCGACTGAATCTGTGTGTTACCCTGTAATGTTACAGTCACAGAGAAGGTCCCCCTGAAGTGTTCCTGAGCCTATGCAGTGATGTCCACTACAGAATCGTGTCTGTTTTTAATGCAGTGATGTCCACTACAGGATTGTGTCTGTTTTTAATGCAGTGATGTCCACTACAGAATCGTGTCTGTTTTTAATGCAGTGATGTCCACTACAGAATTGTGTCTGTTTTTAATGCAGTGATGTCCACTACAGATTTGTGTCTGTTTTTAATGCAGTGATGTCCACTACAGAATCGTGTCTGTTTTTAATGCAGTGATGTCCACTACAGAATTGTGTCTGTTTTTAATGCAGTGATGTCCACTACAGATTTGTGTCTATTTTTAATGCAGTGATGTCCACTACAGATTTGTGTCTGTTTTTAATGCAGTGATTTTTAATGCAGCAAATCAGGATCCAGACTACTGTATAACTATATATAAAACATACTTGCTGGAAAGAAAACTGGGCATCGTTCCAAACCCAGCGCATGGTCGATCTTTTCTGAGAACTTCATAGCTGGTGACGTTAAATAGCAGAAATTGCATTGTAATGATGAACCACACCACTGGTGTGTGTGACACAGCAGTTACTGGGACTAATGATGATGTTGATTTGACTTTTAATACGGATCCCTCCACCGACTAGCAGAGTCTATCAATTGCAACAATAAATCAGCTAGGCCCCAGCTGCAACACACACACACACACAGAAGCATACATGCAAGCAAGCACACACCCAAACATGCACAAATATATGCACACATATACACACACAAACAGCCAGTCCACGCCAGTTGAATAATCTCATGTCTAAACTGCTGTAAGCTCCTTTCTTTCTATATAATTGTTTTTTTCCCAATGAGAGTTTACTGATAGTCTCCTCTTTTCTCCTGCCTTCTGTCCCCTTTCTATTCACTTCCTGTCTCGTTCCGGTCTTTCCTATTATTTTCCTGTCCTTCCTATTCACTTCCTGTCCTTCCCATTCCCTTCCTGTCCTTTCGATTCACTTCCTGTCTTTCGTATTCCTTTCCTGACCTTCCTATTCCCTTCCTTCCTATTCACTTCCTGTCCTTTCTATTCACTTCCTGTCCCCTTCTTGTCCTTCCTGTCCCCTACTTACCCTATTCTTGTCCTTCCTGTCCTCTTCCTGTCCTCTTCCTGTCCTCTTCCTGTCCCCTTCTTGTCCTTCCTGTCCTCTTCCTGTCCCCTTCTTGTCCTTCCTGTCCTCTTCCTGTCCTCTTCCTGTCCCCTTCTTGTCCTTCCTGTCCCCTTCCTGTCCCCTTCTTGTCCTTCCTGTCCCCTTCTTGTCCTTTTTCTGTCCTTTCTGTTTTTTTCCTGTCCTTCCTTCCTGTTTTTTTATTAGTAAATATTTAGAGCCTGTTTAATCGCCTGCTTGACTCGCACCTTTATATGATGTTGTTTAAACGACACTGCAACACATGCCATGTTTACAGGCCTCTCCCAGTCGTGCAAAACTAATAAATGCACTATCATTTTACAGTCTAAATAGTTTTAGCTTAGCTGCTAATAGACAGCAGAGACTTCTATTGCTTTGACGTGTTGAAGGGCTCTGGCAGTATTTGTAGGCTAGCATTATGAAGAGGCTAACGAAAATGGAGCATGACTTCAGCATTTCCTAAATTTGCTAAGAAGTTTTTATATCAACTTTGCTTCATGGAGAGCTGTCATCTTGTGAGACAGACGCTGGTATGGTGCCAGGTTGAGAAACTGAGGAAGACCTGAAGCAACAGCCGTGAGAAGCTGAGAACTGGTTGGGGTGTGGTTCCCAAACTTGGGGTCGGGCCCATGTGAGTTCTGTTAAGAAAATAATATTACCAAACAAGTCCTCACTACAAGCAACAGAACAGTAACTGAGTCCCATTGAGTCAAATCTCATATTTGCATTCTGATTCTCTATTGTTCAACAAATACAACATTGATGTGTTGTGTGTGGTGTCTAAGCGTGATACGTCTCCAGACGAATTGGGTTTCAAACCACCTATTCCTGCCCTATCTGTTGCTGTAAGTCCCTCTGGCACCGTCTCGTGGAGCCTGGTTCGGTATCAGCCCAGCACCTCCCCGAACTGCAACCCAGAAAAACATATTTTACTTAGGGGGAGATTGGCTTCCACGAAGCCTGCTACTAAAACCAACCAGGACCAACATCAGAGCCTGAACACAGTGCCTCACCAAATGGCAACAATAAAATTAAACTACGCGTTGCGACATCTGAGTAGGGTGCCACTTTCCACTCCGATGGCGGCCGGGTGAACGGATGAGATCTGCTCTTGCCGTGCCAAATCTGCCAACCAATGACGGCTCCAGTCTGCCAGGCTGTATGCTCAGCCAGCCATGCCAGCCAGCAAATCAGCTAGCGTCTAAGTGTAAAATTCTCTTCTCCTCGGCAGTTTGGGACATTGAACCACTGATCTGGGGGGGCAGGGTTATCGGATAACAGATTTCACCCTGATGGCCACAGGCTGGTTTTTCGCCCCCACTTATTTCCTCCCGTCTCTCCCCCC
>JACXGK010015141.1:0-10762 GCA_016801125.1 Novumbra hubbsi | reverse complement strand
AACACAGCGTTCTGGTTCAGCTTCAGGACTATTAAAGAGGACAACACAGCGTTCTGGTTCAGCTTCAGGACTATTAAAGAGGACAACACAGCGTTCTGGTTCAGCTTCAGGACTATTAAAGAGGACAACACAGCGTTCTGGTTCAGCTTCAGGACTATTAAAGAGGACAACACAGCGTTCTGGTTCAGCTTCAGGACTACTAAAGAGGACAACACAGCGTTCTGGTTCAGCCTGAGGACTATTAAAGAGGACAACACAGCGTTCTGGTTCAGCCACAGCCTCAGGACACTTAGAGGAGCTGTTGAACACTTGACTGACACCATCCCCACAGGGTTCAATTAACACCATTACACATTTCCACATCAGTGTCCCTTACTGCATGTGACTCAAACAATTGATCAAGTGTCAACAAGCTCACAATGTGAGTCCAATTATCAACCTCCTGACCCCATAAGAAGTCATTGGTCTATTACAATCAAATCCGCAGTTTGACATCATACAGATGGTGGAAAGTACCATCTGACTCACACAGGCTGAAATTCAAGGAGTTCTTCCATCAAATCGCTCAAAGAGGGAAATTATCTACTGTCACCAACTCAGAGTTGTTTCACTATTACAGTGTGAAAATATTAAAGAGAAAGTGGGAAAATCTGTTTTATGAACATTGGGTTCATTATTTCTGTTGTGTGTGTTAAAGCGGGTCTGAAACACAAGCCTACGAGCAGTAAGCTGGTGGAGAGCAGAACACAGTCCAGATCATAGCAGAAACTTACTAGGAACATGGTCTTGGCTTCATCTGGTAGGGAAACGTGATGAATGTGAATGGCAAAGTTGAAGGTGTTGGTGAGGTGGATGGGCTTGACCACTGGCTCTATGACACTGTCCCGTATGTGGAACAACGTGATCGTATGGTCGAACCCCAAATAACTAAGAGAAGAGGAGAAAATAGTTAGCGGACAGGTTGGAGACATTTAAATTGTGTAATGATAGTAACACATTTGTTTAGTGCTTTTAAAAAGGAACCAATGGCTTTAATTGTAATTATTTTTCAATAATAAAAAGCATTTCATTAAAACACAAGTCATGAAACTAAAAACACATACCCGTCTAAAACCTCTGCTTGGTAAGGGATTTCAAGTTTGGAGTAACTTTTTTCTTTTGCTTTTACTGTTATTTTACCGTAGGACTGTGATGCTTTTTGAACTTTTGACGCTGTAAACCAGAACAAATGTCATGGTCAAAACCATTCAAAAACAAACAGGTGGAGGTGCGTCTTAGAGTATAAGCCTTGGGGAGCGCCGCCCAGTAATGGGGACTTACCATCAAAACTAATACTAGCAACTTGGTTGTACCGATGTTCTCCGGATTTCAGGGTGACTGCTTTGAAGTCTATTGTGACGGCATCGTTCGAAGGCGTGGCCCGAACACTGGTTATTTGCACATCTTTCGCTCCAGAGTTGAGAAGGTGCAAATTCAAGCGCTTTGGTCGATCTGTGAAACATTTGAACAGAGAGCGGGTACTGATCACTCAGGTGCAATTTGGTACCGACCAGATATTAGACAAAAGATCCACCCATTTCAATAGGAGCAGATTATACCTTGAGAGCGTAGGGTGCCAAAGTCCAGCATTTCTATTGACGAGTATATTCCCGGTGCTGAGGACAAAGGCGAAGGATCGGGATTAGGCTTTTAGTGGTTACGAGGGGTTGCTCTTGGAAATTACAGTGATATTAGCGCAGAGATACTAGCAGCTTTTTGGGACATCACCGGCAATTAGAAACATGCAGTTTAAAGTCGAGGTTGGTCTAGGAAACGTACCGGACGTGACCTCGACCTCCACGGGCAGGATGATGAACTCGTCCTGGTTAGAGGCGTTTGTTTTGATCCTGATGAAGGCCGTGTGGTTGTCTGCGTCTCGCGACGAGAAACTGGCCCTCATCACCCCCTTTGTCTCGAATGGCGGGATCTCCTGAGAACCCGCAAGAACACAGAAAAACACAAGTGAGGTCTCCTCCGCAGGATTCAAGTAGGTGGTCTTCCCTTCAGGATCCATACGCACCCACAGGTTGTGGGCTCCCCCCTGCTGCCCCGTGGGGAGCTCCAGGTGAAGGTCCCCCCCGCTGGAGTACATCTCCACCACCTGCAGCGGCTCACTGTGGGGGTTGTGGATGTTTATAAGCGGAGAGAAGCTGCTGTTGACCGGGACTCGGGCCCCGATGAAGGGCCGCAGCCTGTAGGGGTTGGGGACGCCCACCCCGAACACCTGCGGGGAGACGGGCCGTCAAAACCCCCAACCTCAGATTCAACACAGCGGGCGTCTACAGCAGGCGCCCGCTGGCCGGTCACCTCTCCCCCCCACAGGGCAACGTCTGAACAATGGTGGGAAACTGTTCTGGGACCCCGAACATGTGTAGCCTGTCGCGGTAATAACAAAGAAGAGCGTGTCCGTGACCTAGAAACTAGGACCCCTGGGGGTCACAGTGCGTGTTGGTTTTCAAGTGGCTGGAGGTAAATCCACCACACACTGTGATCCACTGAAGACCTTAGATAGCTGTAAATACATTTTGTCGTTTTATTTTTAGCGTAGAAGGAAATGATTAGAACATATAATTGGAACAGAAATACAGTGTAACCCAATTATTAGTATTAATAAGATAGTAGGTATTCATACACACCTGATACGTAAACACTCCGTGATGTGAAGTATTAATAAATAAAGTATTCTCTACATTCCCTACTACTCGAGCAAGGAAGACCACATCAAACGATGTGTTCCCGCCAGGCGAGATTATCTGCAAGGGAAAGAGAAACAAAATTAAAAACATCATTAAAATGGGATTGGTCAACTGAAAAAAGTATATTTTTTAGAAAAGGATCTACCCCAAATGAAGATGTGAATCTAAGGGCTAAGAAAGCAAGAAATCAACCAAGCCAGAAAATGGATCAGAATGTAATCAAACCAATTGCCCATACTAATGGGTATTATCAGCAAACAGGTAAGATGTAATAGGTCAAAAAACAGACTACAACAGTGTGGTAAAAAATGACCCACTTGGGCTGCCTGTGTTACCACAAGGACATACTGCTTTTGGGTGAGATGATGCATTTCCTTTCCTTATACCACAATGAGGCAGACATAAGTGGTAGCATAATATTTCCTACTCCCTTTCCAAATGTAATCAAATCCAACAGTATCTTTGTCTTATCAATGTTTTCCAAAGTATTCTGGATAGTTAAAGAGGAGTCACACCTTCCTCTTAGGAAGTCATGCCAAGTCGGGCGGTTTAATGAGCGCAAGGTCACTGCCAATCCCTTGACAACCTCAGTCAGCTTGCAGGCACCCAACGCGCCTGGGGGAGAAGTCAGTACTCCATGACGCCCCAGACAATGACGGCCTGTTAACTCATTATGCTTCCCTGGCACTCTTGAGCAACGTTCAAACCTAGACAGTGTTGGTAAGCTCAGTGCTACTAAAGAGGGACTTGCAGTGTCGCGCCCCTTCAGGCACAAATATCTTACTTTAAATACCCCATATTGGGTCTATATTAGTATCAGGGGGACAATAGGTGTATTCACTCCACTCCACCACACCCACATGTCACTACATTTCAGTCCAGCTCACGTGTGGTGTCCCGAATACTTATGTTGAGCAGTACAGTCTAGACATTCAGTCTCCTCTCCTCACGAGGGCACAGGTCTCAATGCTGTCAGCAATTCAATAAAATGCCCAGACATTCTGAGCACATGCCTCATGTGACTTGTGTTTGTAGAAAAGTAGTCAACTAGCACGACTGCAACTCGCACTGAAGACCCACAGACAGGTCAGGTCACATGGCCGCGTTGATAGACAGGGGAATCGGAAATGCGTCTCTGTGCAACAAACGCAGGGCGTATTCTTCCAGGGTTCGAATGCGTGAATGCATTTAAAAGGATCCAAGGCCAAAACGGGAGATATAGGACATATACTTATTTTCTACTTACCCTGTTTTGAAAAAATGATGCATGAAAATGTGCAGTTGTCGCTGATATAGATATCAAACTTATTTCCTCTGCACTAGGATTGTGCAAGTAAACCTTCTCCATTTTTGGCATTCCAACCGGTCTGGTGAAAAGAAAAAAAACAATGTTGTGAAACCAGTGACAAGCAAACAGTCTCAGAAAGAAAATAGTTTAACATCCAGTTGCATAACTACTAACACATTTTGATGAAACTAAGGAGATGACTATGTCCCAGGGACCCTCCAATCTCTACCGTGGAAATACCAATCAGAGAACAGGTCTGAGAACAGTGAAATGTCATCTTAGTGGGGGGGGGGGTGCACCGAATGTAAATCGCATCAAAGCGTTGAAATCCAATGAACGGTAACAGGTGATGCGATACCCAATCAGAGTAAGATCCAACCTAAAGGGTGGGACGTCGCAGATAGAGGATGTTCACTCACTGTTCGTGGAAGTCCAGCATGGACGGCTCAAAGCGAATGCGCCTCCCGTTCCCCCGCTGTAAGGGTGAGCTGTGGCAGGAGACAGACCAGAGGAACCAGAGCAGTGAGGGGGACGGGAGAGACCAGGACCTTGTGTTGTCCAACAGGTGGGGTGCCAGAGACGGTCGCTGCTTCAGCGCATCTTAAATATAGTGGCGTGCACGTGAGGCTGCACCGTGTGTGTGTGTATGTGTGTGTGCAGAGGCGAGGTAAAAAAACGCTTGGGGGCAAACGCCAACCCAGGGTAGAGAACCGGTCAAACGTGCTTCCAGTTGTTGATTTTAATCCCTTTGTGACCGCACCCATTTTGATTTTGACCAAACTTTCCATAAACATTTGCCCACGGTATAACCGGTTAGAGATTGATTGTTGTGCATGCCAAAGCATACAGGGAAAAGGAACTTTGAGTTTACTCTTAATGCAAACACACCATGAGACAACGCATAAAGAGTCTACGAAATTTTAGTTTCACACTTTGTATTTAGCTTTCATTATTTGGCCACGCAGAAGATATGTAAATCTGACACTGTGGGGACATTTGTTATTAATGTTTAAGGATTTTACTTTCTTCCATGCACACGCCATGCACCTGGAAGCCAAAGACCAGTTATGTGGTTGATGTTGAGCGGGAGGCCATGGTTATTGCACGTCATAAACCCTACTAACGTCTACCAAGACACACAGGGTTGTCCGAGAGGTGCAGGGGAACACGGAGGAAGGGTTGGGTGGTTCACACTGACACACGGGCCCCAGCGGCCCAGCAGGAGCTCCAGCACCCGCAACATCATCATCATCATCATCATGCTGGGATCCAGCCAACTTCTGCAATTGGCTCTGCTGGACCAAGTGCTTACAATGAGGGATCGCCAATGGTTTTAGTTGCCTGGTGGGCATGTCTGAGGTTCGCTGTGAAGCCCTTGACAGGGCAATCATTTGACTAATCTGCATCTGGGAACCAAATTCCCATCACACTGAAGTCTCCACTAACACTTACACCTTCCATTGTCCTCGTTCGCAATGTGCAGGGTTTAAAAATGTGAAGTATTTACTGAAAAGAAAAAACAACGTTCCTTAAAACCAACTAGGAACATATAGAACACAACAATGTCCATCAAAATGTTTGACGGTGTCTGAATTCTCCACAACACACATTCATATCGGGCATCTAAATCTTGGCATTTAGCACCTTCTCATTCTATGGTACAACGGGCCACTCTGGGCTACCAGTGATATGTGGTGCAAAACAGGTTGCAGTTCATATCATACGTATGAACAAGCATAAAGAAGATTCCTTGTAGTTTCACTATAGCTTGACAGTACAAAGAAGGCTAATCTGGCACAGTTTAAAATCCATAATGGATCACTGCCTTTACTGACAGAAAAGTCAACATGCTAACCTCTTTGGACAAGAAGACTCAATGAGAATAGAGACTAGTTCTAAAATAAGGCGGTGATACCAAGCCATTAAGATGATTGCAATAAGTGGAAGTCATTCCAGATAATAAAACAAGGTTTTTGTAGTCAATTATATTCTATAGTTCAAAAGGTTTTCAACTTTCACTCAAAATCTTGCTCTTAACCAACCTTGGACCTCATCTTTCGACAGGCTAGTATAAGAGCAACTTAATTTGTGCGTTTTATTTAAGTCAACAAAATTTTTTGAGAAACTTTAAATCCCAAGGTCTTGATAACATAAAGGGCCAAGCAAATCAGTGCATATCTTTCAGCAGATTTCTAAATGCGCCTTATCAATTGGTGGCCAGTTAAGGACATTCTAGGTTATTATAATTTAGAAACAGCTCTTTGATTAATTCAGAAAATGTATTACAATATTTAAAAAAGCATGTAGCCAACTCCGGCAAAACATTGAAGAGAAATGTACAACTTTTTTCATAATATCAAATTGAGAGAGAATGTGTGCCACCCTGTAGGTGCTGCCAAGTAATATCAATATCAGTATTTTCCAAGAAAAGGTGGAAAAGAAAGTTCAAAACAGTTTGTTTTTGTTTTTGACAGGAAGCATTCAAAGAAGCGATGAATTGGCAGATAGAAGTTTGGAGTTGTTATATAGCTTGGGGTTTGAGGTGTCAAGTTAAGCATAAAAAAAAAAAAAAAAGAAACCATAGACAATCAGCATCACGACTAAAAAGCCAAAAGCCACTTCCTGTTCCAGCTTACAACGGAACAAGTCGCTTCTGTACATAGAATAGAAGTTTTCTAACTTATATATACAGAACAACAAGAGACCACTGCACCTTTTTCTTTATTTTTGCAAAGAAAAACGGTAGTGTGGTCTCTTTCTTTTCAGACATATTCACACACACACACACACACCTACCTACATACGTGTATGTTCTATGAGAGCACATAATCACAGTATAAAACCAAGTCAATTAAACATCCGGGACACCAGTCTGTCTAGTAGGGAAGCATAAGTTGCAAATCAATGGCACCTGTTTTAGTGTAAAAAGGGGACAACAGGTGCACTGGGGAGGCAACCCCCAAAAAGGGAAGGGTTTTGCAGGTGGTGATCACAGACATTTGCTCGCTCTCCTTAGTTTTGAATTTTGCTAGTGTTCTTGTTACAACTGGTATCATGAGGCAAACTATTCAGGCTGCACAGGTTGTCCAGCGCTTCCGGGATGGCAGAACCATACGTGCCGTCACAAGGTATACCAGGATATACAAGGACCGCATTACATGAGAACTGGACAGTATCGTAGAACGGCATCAACCCAGCAACAAGACCGGTATCTGCTCCTTTGTGCGAGGAAGAACAGGAGGAGCACTGCCAGAGCCCTACAAAGTGACCTCTAGCAGGCTACAGGTGTGCATATTTCTGAGCACACAGAAGCCGTGCATGAGAGCACAACTTCCTCTGGTGGGACCTGTGCTCACACACGCCAAATCTTCTCCTGCTGTGTTTTAACCAGTGAGCGGCATTGAGTTTCAAAGAGCAAAATTATGTCTCAAGATTTATGAATATGAATCAAATGTATGAACCAAATCTGATCAAATGTGTACTTACAATGTTATATATTTTTTCCATGTTCATCTTCAACATCAAGATTCACTGGGGTATAAATTAGGTGACACAACATTCTCATTTGGGAAAGGTCAGAGAACAAATGACAATGAGACAAAAGGTTGATTTTCATCAAATGTGACAAGGCCAATAAAAGATACAGGACTTTTAAGTGAGAGCTGAATTAGGCCCAATCAGCAAACAGCTGCTAGAAAGAGTCAAGCGTGACTGAAAGAAAATGGCAAGGAACCACCCTGTTTTTCAGCTTGGCATAGATAAATACAGATGATGTTGTTATGTAGCTTATAATAAAACATTTGGACATGTAAAAGGGCTGGTTGTTTTCTTGAAAGCACCTATTCCTAGATTCAAGCACACCAACCTCCCTTGCTTGTCGGGAATTTACATTCAAAGTCAGCTAAATCTATGGAAATGATTAACTAAGGCATAGTTCTCTTGTCTGAAAGGCATCAAGATGAAAAATCATACTCTTAAGAGTAAGAAAATGCACAGATTCACAGATACATAAGTTCACCAAAATACATTGAGACTGTGTGTACTTCACTAAAGGAGTCTTCCCATTAAATTGTACATAGACAACATAGATATCAATGAAATCTGTTTCTGTCACAGTTTGGCAGCCAGAATCATATTACTCAACACGCTGGGCACGTTATAAATGCTATGTGTTGTTTTAAATGATGATGACACTGTTAAGGAACTCACCATTGGTTCTCATGCTGCGAAATAAACAACTTATCAAGGTAGGGTTACTTCATTTCAAGATCTAAAGAAATTGGACTGGCAATAAGGCTGGTTAAACCAGAAAGGTCTGTTCATAACAATTCAACAGCTCTACTGAGTTCACCAGCAAACAGATGAAAGTTAGCTGGAGCGTGTAGGATTGTGCTTAAGAGATGACACCTGGGTTGCTTTTATATTAGATCTGCGATAAGAACTTGGACATTATTAGCGGATCTGCATAATGCTTGGTCCAGAACACATTTAACAAAAAGGGTATTTGAAAGCAAGCAGTGTAATTGAAATGCTGTAATTTCAAGAGCAATACATTTAGATATAAATGGCCATTTGCATATCGTTTGGCCCACTAAATGTTGGAGCACCCCTTGTTTTAGAATACATGCAGCATACTATGGATTTTCATATCCATGCGTGACACCAGCTGATAATCAGTCATTCAGCCAAGCCCCACCACTACGTCAGGTGGGAGTTGTGGTAAAGGGGAACAGGGTGTTGGACGCTGTTGCCAGCAGAGCCAAGTTACAACACGTGACACTGAATGACACCATTAAAACCTATGGAGGACAATGAAATGCGTTCACATTATGCTTCACTTTGCCCAGGAATATCGTTAGACGCGAGATGCTAGATCATTTTGTTGTGTAGAACTCGCAGATATACTTGCCGACTTCCAATGTGTCTGCACCACATTTTCACAAAAGCTCCTCAATCGTTCCTTAGGCTACTCATAAATGGACTGTTGTAAACAACCGGTCAATATCAAAAGACTGAGTTGCACCACCGGTTCTCTTTCCCTGGTACCTGAAAACCCGATTTGCCGCTTCTAAAAGAACCATGCAAAAGGCAATAAGAAATACCCAAAAGGCTTACCTTTTTTGATGATATGAACCCAGGTGAAGGTCAGGCTCTGCCTGTAAAAACAAATAATCCATGTTAGGTAACAAACAGATATTCGTATTATGGCTAGATGAAGATGGTAATGGGCAACATATAACATACATGACAGTGCATGCAAATTGAAACATTGTTGCAAAAAGAATGTTGAAAAATGTTGTTTTACTTTACACCAGCACTCGCATGGACACTTTTACCATGAGGCCTGATACCTATTCATAGAACCTAACAGGGCTGCCCAATTCGCCTTGGATTAAAATGAAGAAAATGAAGGGTCTCGATTAAAGAAATATATTAAAGGTCAAAAACGTTATTGTACATTGTGCCTTTCTTTTTTTTTTTATATGACATAACAATCAATGGAAACCAAAATCATCAACAGATTGAGGTCTGGATTCAACCTCACAACGACAATCAAAGTAAACAACTGAAGTCACAGGCTGTTCCAAATGAATTTCATCATGGCAACTCGACTCCGTAGCGTGTGTGGGCGCCACGTGCCTGTATGCACTCCCAACAACCTCTGGGCTCCTGATGAGACAGCGGAGGGTGTCCTGGTGGATCTCCTCCCAGACCTGGATCAGGGCGTTAGTGCCCACAAGGCCGGGCATTCTCCTGCACCAGGAGGAACCCAGGGCCCACTGCGCCAGGAGGAACCCAGGGCCCACTGCGCCAGGAGGAACCCAGGGCCCACTGCGCCAGAAGGAACCCAGGGCCCACTGCGCCAGGAGGAACCCAGGGCCCACTGCCCATTTTGACGATATGTCTGAGAATTACATCCCGTTACCTAACAGCAGTCAGGGTACCGTTGGCTAGCACGTGGAGGTCTGTGCGGCCCTTTAAGGACATGCCTACAAACACTGACACAGGCTAACCTCCTGTTTTTATATTTACCAATCCTCCACTGGTATTGCAAGGCAACGAATTGCCAGGGATTGACATTATATGTATATGTTATTGGATTAGATCGTGATTCTATTTCTGTTTGTACTGCTCCATATACAGTATGAGGAATGCAGAAGTTTAAGGAAGAAACATGAGAAAACCAGTTATGAAAACATGTACTTCAAAAAGTTTTAAATGCTTGGCACACCACTTAAAAACAGGTTATAGGTTAGGAAATACCTGAGTTTTGGTACGGTACAGTGGACTACCATTGGCTAATGTAGATTTGCCCCAGAAAGATGAAGCAAATATCCCAAATATGAAGAACTCCAGATACATGTGTATACTTACAATATTATTAGGCTTAGACTATAATAATGGCATAAAATTAACAATATAGACAATTTAATGGTTAATTGCAATCATTTGTGTGCCATATAATCGTCAACTAAAGTGTTATAATCATAACAGCCTTAATCAATACTGCTATTTCTAGCTGGCTGAACATCTGCCTGCTGAACATCTGCCTGAACATCTGCCTGCTGAACATCTGCCTGATGAACATCTGCCTGAACATCTGCCTGCTGAACATCTGCCTGATGAACATCTGCCTGAACATCTGCCTGCTGAACATCTGCCTGATGAACATCTGCCTGAACATCTGCCTGCTGAACATCTGCCTGATGAACATCTGCCTGAACATCTGCCTGCTGAA
>JACXGK010015140.1:0-10764 GCA_016801125.1 Novumbra hubbsi | reverse complement strand
ACACAACCTGACACAGACACAGCACAGCCTGACACAGACACAGACACAACACAACCTGACACAGACACAGTGTACCTGACACAGACACAGACACAACACAACCTGACACAGACACAGCACAGCCTGACACAGACACAGACACAACACAACCTGACACAGACACAGTGTACCTGACACAGACGGCACAACTAAATTGGTTCTGATATGACACATTACTGATTTAATAACAGAGTTTCAAAGATCAGTGAAGACACTCTGTCACATTTGGTTGTAAGTGCACGTATTTCATGTGTACACCCAGGGCGTGTTGTTGTTGTGTCCTGCATGGCATCATGGGATTGTTTTAGTTTCCAATCTCTGTGCTTTTCACATATGGTGGTAGGGCTCCTTGCTATGGGCTACTTTCTCTCCCTCTTTCTGTCCCCATCTCTCTCCCTCTTTCTCCCCACCTTTTCCTTATCTCCCTCTCCTCTCTTTTTCTTACCAGCTCTCTCACACTCCTCTTCCCTTCCCACATATATTCTCTTAACCATTCTCTCCTCAGCTCTCTCTTATTCCCACCATCTCTCTTTCCAGAATGCTCTCTTTTCTTCCCTCGTTCTCTCTCTCTCTCCCCTTTTATCTGGCTGTCAGTTAAGGGGTTTGTTCTCTAAGGTTTCTTGCATGGTGTGTCACCTCTCTGCCTCCCCTCCCTGGCGGTCGTATGTGTATACAATGCTTAATGTTTGGTCATGGGAGTGGTGCTTTTAACCCACTGCCAAGTTAACAAAACCCCTGTATATGACATGTAATTCATGTGTTAATATTCATGCTAAGTCAGTTATGTCTGTCAGCCTGAAACCCTGTGGACAAGGTTTATTCACACAGACCATTTTGTGTTGTTTCAAAATGGTAACATGAAGTAACACACGTATTCTACATGGCAACTCTTGTGAAATCTAGTCTCATTCCTGTGAATACATTTTTGGGATATTGGTAGACTTTTAAACAGAAAAGCCTTTCTTTCCTCTCCAGTTGAGAAAGGAAGGGCTACGGTACTCTGGAGTCTTGATAAATGAAATATACAAACAAAGATATAAATCTGTTTGGCATGACCAGTGGCTCTAAGAGACTGTGCTGTATTGAGGTGAAAAGTGATGAGGCAAAGCCTTTCCATGGAAGATGTTTTCAAACAAATTGACGATTGATTTGGATTTAATTTGCGTGGGTTTATGTGGAAGTGCACGTGTGAGCACACGTATGTATTTAGTTGTGACTGCCAGGTGTGTGTGAGAGTGTGAGATTGTGTGTGTGTGGGTCTGTGTTGGGATTATTTTATGGAAAAGCAAAACTAAAATGTTTTTTTGTTTCTCTTCTGCTATTATCGAAACAGGTTGTCTCAGGTTGTGATTTGTTACAATTGTGGTTACCAAGTCCTGGCCAGGATTCAGAAAGACTGGATTTGGAGCAGTGATGCCTTTCATGTGGTATGTTACAAGGTAACATTTTGTTTACGGGTTAACATCACTGTAATTAATAATTGAACTTTGAACGTGCAATTACGAGACATAAATTGCATAGAGATCCATTTAAACAGGACCAAGATGACAAACGGTGTCTGGTGTTGTCAGGCGGGCCCCAGGCGGTGTGGTTTGTGTAAAGAGCCTGGGAGCGGATGGGAAGTGACTAAGCATCTGATCTGAGTTCCACAAGTCCAACAGATTCCCACATAATAGTTGAATCCCCCTGCTTTGATGTTCTGCTATGTCGGTGGTTTTGCTAATGCTGTTCTTCTGCCAGCTAGATGCAGTTGGGTGTATTTTACCAGTCGGCACGCCAGGCTTTGTGTTGTGAGTGTAGCAGCCTCTGGCTGTCTGAGGTCTGTGGTGGTTTGTGGGAACTGGGAAAGGCGCACATACGTCACACGCAGTCGAGAGGATACCTACAAAACATGTTCAGACGCGCAGACGCCAGCCGCGCAGTACATATGTAACAGTTTGTCATTTCAGACTCAAAGCAATGACAGTCGTTTAAAGGGGCATTATGTAGAATTGCTTTGAATGGCAATAATATAGAAGTCAGATTCCGATGTTACAGATTTCTGTCACTGCTTTGCCATTTCTGTAGAGGGTAGAGAAAGATGGTGCCGTCTTCATCCGTTCACTGAAATATTCAGGCCACATAAGACTTGTCACCCATGGCCGTTGGGACTCGCTTATGATCCTGCTAAGACAGACTAAGCATGATGTTGTGTACTGATCTACAATAAGCCCACAGAGCTTTAATACAAAGAATAACTTTGAATTAGCTACTGAAACTGACAAAACATCTCCAACTCAACAAGGGGATCTATTGTCCTGGCGAACATCTAGCTTAGGTATCTTTAAAGAACACTCTGGGCAAAATTTGGCCATGTCCTCCAAAGCTCTGCAGTTAAAATGGAAGGCATATACGTATGTATCTCTGTATGTGATCAAAAAGACTGCAGGTTTCTTCCTTCTGACGGATCGACAAATCACATCACATCCTAGAAATCTTATTATATCCACTTATTTGTAGATCAGTCACAATTCACCCCGCAACCCATTTTGGCTTTGATAGTCTGGAACACGACCTGTGTCTCCAAAAGTATGGCTTTATGTCTGAAATGCCCGTATTGCCCCATATGGTGTGAACCATGGTCCCAGCTGTGCTCCGCGCCACCCCCCCAGTCCATATCAATACAGCCAGGAGTGTTGTCACCTCTCCTGGGCTTATCACACACCTCCTGTGGTGCTCAGGTCTCAGGACGCACCAGCTAGAAAAACATTGTAAAGCAACAGTGAAGGTTGATTTATTTTTGTAGATGACTAGCAAGCATTAGAGTGGTAGTGGAAAGAATGAAGAAAGACGTTTTACATGGTTTAGGCGTGGTTCAATTATACTGTGTGTGTGTGTGTGTGTGTTTTTGTGTGCTTTTTTTTGTGTGACTTTTGTAAATCAACTCTCACACTCCTCCATGAACAGGCCAAGGCCGTGCCAAAACAAAATAAAAACACTTTGAAATATTATTGGTAATGTAACTTAAAGATGCACTCAAGCCTAAATATATTTTTTGTTGTTAACAATGCTGTATCTTATATATTAGGATCCATACAATAACGGATCTTATCCAACATTAAAAAGCAAAAATGCATATTATATTCCTTTGTGTAGCATCATTGAGATTCTGTAGTACATCTGCGGGAGGTATTGATTTGCAATCTACTGTCTTATCCTTGCTCATACACAGGAAATGCCATCATTGGAGGTTTCCTGACAGAATCACTTATGTGTGATTCATTGTGGTGCTGGTGCTTTTGGTGTTTTGCATTGAAATCTATTAATGCTGTATTGATTCTGAGCATTGTAATGAATCTTGTATTTTATTTTGACAGTTTGTATCAGCTTTGTTTGAGGCACAAACATTTTGACTGCATTAAATTTGATATTAAAGCGGTTACTGGCGGCTAGTTCAATATGCCATTATTTGTATAAATTGCTCCAGCTTATCATGTATGACAAAGCCTCCCTATATTTCGAATTATTAAGACATACAGCTTGATGCAAATGAATGGAAGATAGAACAAATAAGTGAATATTAACAATTGAGACCATCTGGCCCAGGATCAAGATGTGATGACCAGAATGTGTAAAATCAAAATAACACACAAATTGGATGAGCAATAAAAGTCCCTGCTTGGATATTTTTCGTGACGTTTTCACGGTTATTTTTAACTTGTATTTTGCATGTGTGGGCTTGGTTCCAAACTGCTGCTAATGCACATTTCCTCTGCCGTGTCCTCTGGTCGCGGAAAACTATCGTTTACACTTCAGTTTAAGCTCTAGTTCTCCCATTCAAACATGCTGAGAAGTGCTGACGGAAAATGGACGTGACTCACACGTCTGTGTTCCTATTCTATTTTCGTTTATCTGACCCAAATCACTGTATCGACTTTTATATCTGATGAGTCGATAGGGTTATACTGTATTACTGTGCTCGCGTGGGCATGGATGAACAAGTGATGAGTCAAGTAAATATGCTGTTAAAGAGAATTTGGCCAAGTCAGACTGTTCAAATTTTTTGGCAAAATATGTTGCCCGAATAGCTATTCTCAAACAAGCTGAAAATGTACACCAAATACCGCGCCAAATTAGAAAGTTATAAACTCAAACCTATAACACCCAGGGAATGTCATTCACACACAGGCGTTATAAACCCAGAGAATGTCATTCACACACAGGAGATATAACACCCAGGGAATGTCATTCACACACAGGAGTTATAACACCCAGGGAATGTCATTCACACACAGGAGTTATAACACCCAGGGAATGTCATTCACACACAGGAATCAGGTACATGTTAAATATAATGATGGGCGAAAATAGAATAAAGAATAAATGCCCAGAAGAAAATAATAAATACCCCCAACCTGAAACACTAGAAATACGGCAGGAGTTATGGATGTATGTCAATTAGGCTTCCGCTGTGAACTCCAATGGCACAACAGGCATGAGCTATTTCTGAGGTGATGAACTCTATTACACAGGAGTGTTGTTAGCGTAACTGCGAACACTAATAAACAACTGCTCAGCGGCAATGTAGGAATGGCCTGTAATGAAAGTACACATGATACCTGAAAATGTCCCTGAAGATTATTGTACAGCGACAGAGGTGACATACGTATCTGGAAGTGGCATGGTTGATCCATTGGGGGCCATTTTCCCCCTCGGTCTATGAAAATCCCAAAGCCCCAGGAATGTGAAGGGTACAAAATTCAAAACAATTACAGCGTCCAGTACAATTAACCGGATTACCTACGGTTAAAAGAGCATGTGTTTTCGAAATACTTTTTATTGTCGAATGCACAAAATAACATACTGTTGTTCTGTGCAGTGAAATTCTTATGACATGGCATGTGAACTTCTACGTAGTAAGCATTAACTAAAATATATATACATAACAGTGTAAACTAGCGGCAATTCCAGAGAGTGTACAAAAGGTATATATGGACAATATGAAAAACATATTATAAATATCAATACAAGAGTAACAGTCCAAATACAAAGGGAGGAGTTACGTCCTACGTTTCTGGGTTTCTTAGTAACAAGCTTAGCTGGCACAATTGTTGATTGCGGAGCTGTAGTCCACGAACAGCATCCTCATGTGTTGGTTGCCTCGTTCCAGTTGGGAGAGGACTATGTGTTTTATCAGGGCTATGGCATAGTTCCTAGATCTATTGGGGCAGTATGTGAATTGAAAGGGGTCCAAGGTGTTAAGATGGGTAAAGCAGATGTGGTTTCTGACCAGCCGCTTGAAGCACTTCAGGATGATGGAGGTCAGTGCTACAGGGCGGTAGTCATTCAGGCAGGTGATGGAAGGTTTCTTTAGTGCAGAGCCATTGGTGGTCTGTTTGAAACAGGTGGCGACTGCAGATGCGGTCATGGAGAGGTTGAATTTGGAGATGAAAATCTCCACTAGCTGGTCATCGCACCCCCTGAGGATGTCGCCTGGGAAGCAGTCTGGCCCAGGTGACTATGTGAGTTCACTCTTTGATAAGCTCTCCTCACGTCGGCCGTGGCTTGGGACAGAGGGCAGTTGTCCTGGTCCTCAGAAAACCTTCCAGAAGGAATGGTGTTGGTCGCCTTATGGGTGTGTTGAGCTCATCACGGTGAGAGGCGGCCGACTCCACGTTTATAGTTTCTGATCGCAGGTTGGCTGTAGTAGTACGACCACAACTTATCCCTGTATTCTCTTTTTGCATCTCTGATAGTCTTTCGTTGGTCATATTTTGATCTTCTCAAAGCCTCCAGTTCCCCAGAATTACAGGTAAAGGACCATGCTCTGAGATTATCACAAACATTTCCATTAACCCAGTGCTTTTGGTTGCGGAAAGTCCTAACATTTACCCTCAAGACAACATCATCAATGCACTTGGAGATATGTTACACAATGTTTGCTGCTGCAATGTTTTTAGATCCTTTTTGTCATGTTACTATGGTATTCTGAATTATAAGCATTTCATGTGTCTAAAGCTATTATTGACATTTACATTATTTACATGCAAAGAGTCAATATTTGTATTGTTTACCCTACTTCTTCAAGAACCCTGCAATTTGCCCTGGCCTCCTGTCAATTAGCTTTTGAGTCACATCCTGACTGATGGCAGCCCATTGTAGCATAATCTATTCTTGGAGTTTGTCAGAATTTGTGTGTTGTTGTTTGTCCAAAATTTTGAGGATTGACTACAAGTTCTCAATGGGATTAAGGTTTAGGGAGTTTCTTGGCCATGGACCCAAAATGTCTGTTTTTTGTTTCCCAAGCCTCTTAGTTATCACTTTTGCCTTATAGCAAGGTGTTCCATCATGCTGGAGAAGGTATTGTTCATCACCAATCTTGGAACAATCTTGGATTGTTGGGAGAGGTTGCTCTCGGAGAATGTTTTGGTACCATTCTTTATTCATGGTTGTGTTCTTAGGTAAAATTGTGAGTGAGCCGACTCCCTTGGCTGAGAAGCAACCCCACACATGAATGGTCTACTGTTGGCATAACACAGGACCAATGGTAGTTCTCACCTTTTCTTCTTCGTACAAGTGTCCTGAAGCCTTCTTTACAACAAATGAACCTCTCCCCTTAAAGTTCTTGATGATCTGATAAATGGTAGATTTAGGTACAATCTTACTAGCAGCAATATCCTTGCCTGTGAAGCCCTTTTTGTGCAAAGCAATGATGACTGCACGTGTTTGCTTGCGGGTAACCATGGTTAAGAGAAAGAATAATGATTTTAAGCTCTTTACTTCTTTTAAAGCTTCCAGTCTGTTATTCTAACTCAATCAGCATGACAGAGTGATCTCCAGCCTTGTCCTCGTCAACAATAGACACTAATGTATTTGTCCTCTTGCTCAGCTGTGCACCGGAGGTGCCTGTATGTCAATGTGGATATTCCATTAGGAATCAGCTACAATAGCCATGGTCAACATTAACACTATCTTCACTGTATTTCTGATCAATTCCATGTTATTTGAATGGACAAAACATGTGCTGTTCTTTTGAAAACCAGGAACTTTCTAAGTGACCCCACATTTTTGAACTGTAGCAAACTCCTGGCCTTAGAACCCGGCAGCGTTTAGTAACCCCAAAGCTATTTATACACATGGACATGCCTGGGAGAACAGGACTGGATGGAGTTAAGATTGGGAAGGAGGGAGGAGGGGGAACATAGGGGAAATGGAATAAACCAGGGTTGAACCCGTCTCACTGAGAGGGGTACGCTCGGTGAGACCCTTTGAATAGGAAGAATGGCAATGACATTGGCCTGACCACGTTAAGACGGGGCCCCTTGAGCATGTCCTTGCTCGTCCCTAAACTCTGGAGGCGTCTGCTTTTTAATTAGCACAAGCCAGAGTGGACATGTTGAAAATGTGTTGGGTTTTCCCTAGTTTGTGAAATCATTCGACACATCACTGCTGTAATGTGGAACTTGTTTTTTAGCGGAATGAGGCAAACACAGATTCGGTTCACCTCATTGAGTTTCTTGAGAAACCTGAAAAGTTCAGGAAGTCTAGTATGGCTCATGACGCAACCACAGATGTCACTTCAAAGCAGGAGGTTCGTCACAAAGGTATTTCGACCACACATGCTGGGGAGGTGTCATTTGTCAGTCTGTTGAATTCAGAATGACAGAAATATCTTCGGGTTGCAGTCTACGCCACACGATCAATCTTCAAGACACCGGCATTTGTCTTCCTCTCTCTCTCTCTTTCTCTCTCTCTCTCTCTCTCTCTCTCTTTGTGCAAGTGTGTGGGTGTGTGTTTGCGGGAATCGGGTGTCAGTGACGATGCCTTGCTATCACACGCGCCTGTTCATTCAACTCAGCCGAAGTAACACCGCTAAGGCAATTAGCCGGGTGCCAGACTGAATGTTACGTCGTGTTGTTCTTGGACCGCACCCACGGCAGTGCTGTTCTTGGACCGCACCCACGGCAGTGCTCTGGTTGTGGTGTTGGTAGACTGACTGGTCAGAACCATGGGGGGGAATGCTGTTGTGCAGAAGGTCCGAGGCGGACTTTGGAGGGTGGGTGGTTGTTAGACCAGGGATCGGTCTTTCTAAGTTTACAGAAACCACCACACCTTCTGCTCCAAGCTGCCTGCCTTGTCCCCTGAGATTTGTGGTGGGTCCCAAATGATTGTGCTCTGGAGACATGCACACTCCGCAGGGAAACAGGGTGTCATTTGTGAAGCAGCCTCTGACCTTCTCTCTGCAAGCCCTTGGATGTGGCGCCCCACAGGGCTACCGTCAACCCCCGCTCCGTTTAGGCACAGGCCTAAATCCGTTTTGACACGTCTGAAATGGCACCGGGGTCCTTGTTTAGCGCATAGGGACGTGCCGCGATATATTTTTCATTTGTTCTCACATTCAAATGTGTCTATACATCTTCTTCTCCCTCCTCGCTGTTGTAGAGTACCCGTGTCCTTTTTTTGTCCTATAATATTCATTGTCTGTTTGGACCAATCGTGGTTCTTAGCTCATTCAAGAGCGGGTCCGTAGAAGGGCGTTAACCCAGCAGTAGCTCCGGTATCTGCTCCTCTGTTAAAGGAGGAACAGGAGGAGCACTCCCAAGGGTTTCAATTGTTGGCTTTGAATCCATCCCTCAATCTGTTGGTAATTTTGTTCTCAATTGATTACACAATGTACAGTAAAGATTTTGGTCTTTTATATATCCTGTTCATTGATACCTGATGTGTGATTTAAGCAGTGGATAGTAATTCATTCATTTATTATCAAGCTTAAAGATGATTTGTTATTTATATACACTATTTCTATACAATACATTTTGATTTAATTTACTTTGGGCCAGTAAAAATACAGTCTGGTCTAGTATATTGCAGATCAACCTGCCAAGGCCAGTGAGAATTGTATTTTTGCTTTGGACAATGTGTGTGTATATATATATATATATATAGTTGGGCACTTAAGCTATAGGCCCTGGTCATAAGTGTTTGGGGAATAGACTTGCATTTGGGACTCAGAGATTGCAGGGAGCATTCCAAACATTCTCGGATCCGACAGATGTAATCAGGAAGAGCTTCTGAAGTACAAGCAGCCATATTCTAGTGGGATGATGTGTGTTTTCTGTAGGATTTCTTTGGATTGTGTGTTTGGTTTGTTGTGTGTTTGGGGTTGTCTGGGGATGATGGAGTGGTTTCCGTCCAACGTTTCTGTTAACTCACCCCACCGGAGACAAGCTGTTATGTTAGACATGCAGGCTGATGCAAAATGCACTGGAGGAGGTGGAGCCGTAACACTGAAGATTGATGATGTCACTAGACTGCATACACACTTCCAACACTAAACCACTGCCTTGTGAACACACAAACTAAACATGTATGCACATTTAGATAATCCTACTTTAATTTACACAGACACACACACACACACTACTAACACGAAACCACTGCTTGTGCACCCACTAACTGATACTCCTACTTCATTGAATACCCACACAAACACATGCACACACACAAACATGCACACACACAAACATGCACACAAACCGATAGCTGTCCTGCTTAATTTCTAATCAGCCAGATCAAACCAGTAAACTAAGCAGCACACTGCATTTGCAGACGCTATACGTTTATTCCCTCAGCCTGTGCCCCAGGCAGCTGAGGAACCACACCCTTCCTGAAAACCTACTGATATTGGCCGTAGCCGTTTGTTAAATAGTTTGCCGTCCAGTCAGTGCGGTCTACAGCAGATCGCTGCCGTGACAACCAAATTTGATCCGTGCCGTCGACTGTCCACACGATTGCTCAGTCGCTGTGACGACGCAGCTCGGACCGCGAGCACCTCCACTCTAATTGGAAGTGATCATGGGCGCCAGGTCTCCCCGGTGGAGCGTCCCTCCCCAGCTGTGGCCCAAGGGGAGACGGGGACGGGGGGGGGTTAAACCAGCGTCGTTATCCGCACTCTGTCCATGACGACGAGACGCTGTTGCAAATGCAGATTTTTTCCGCACGAGCAAAGTGTTGTTCCCCTAAACGCCTCGCTGTGGGCCCCTGAAGTCGGCAGGATTGTCATGCCGGCGCATTGCTGTGATGTGCCCCGCTGTGCAGCGCAACGAACTTCCTCCCGTTCTGGCGTTACAGCCCTTCTGTGGGGCCTAAGATGTGTGATTTTACATTAAAAGACCGTGTAGCTACACACACCACACCAGGCACAGCTGTTGTCGCGGTTACTGTTTTGACCTCTGTGCTCTGCCCAGCATCAGGCCTTGGCATAGTTTTCTGCCAACTGCCCGTTCTCTGTGGCCAAAGAATTCCCTTGAAATATCGCCCCTGAATACGTGAGCACCGTACGCCAGGAACAGAATCAAGACAGAATCAAGACAGAATCAAGCCTGCATTTTAAACTTGACACTTCCTTGTGAACACAAAACATGAACATGTGTAGTGCACACACAGTTAATCCAACTTGAATTTACACCGACCCCCCTCACACACACACACACTACTAACATGGTCTAGATGCATGATACTGTTATAGTATTCAGAGTATGGCTATAATACTGTCATAGTATCCAGAGTATGGCTATGATACATGATACTGTGTTAGTATCCAGTGTAGGACTATGATACATGTTACTGTCATAGTATCCGGAGTTCGCTATGATACTATTATAGTACCCAGATTAGGGTTATGATACATTATACTGTCATAGTATCCAGAGTATGGCTATGATACATGATACTGTGTTAGTATCC
>JACXGK010015139.1:0-10765 GCA_016801125.1 Novumbra hubbsi | reverse complement strand
TCGTCTGACACACACCCGCTAGCCCCGTTACCGACCTTCGCCTGCCCACCGACCACGTCTCTGCCCGTCGTCTGACACACACCCACTAGTCCCGTTGCCGACCCACGCCTGTGTTTGACCACGAACATTCTGTGTACACACACAACGCACTTACCTGGATCCTGTCTGCCTTTGGGTCCCCCCCGTCATAATCCTGATATGTAATCCTGTGTCTAAACAATAACATGTCTCCTCCTTGTCTTCCCTTACTGAACAAGACTGAAGAAGTAGAAGGTGATTTGGATTGGGGGGGGGGGGGGGGACAGTACTGACAATGTCTAATGCTAGTATATGGGGATTACAAATCAATAAAAACAAATAAACGGACCGTTAAATGTAGAATTTCTCTGGCACTCAGATCTGTTTTGTAGAAAAATAATATTTGAAACATTATGCTTTTGTCTTCTGGCCCTTTAAACTTTTTTATTAATTTACCCATTTTAGGCCCCTTGGTACCTAAAAGTTCAGTATGAATAATTCAAAAAACTTTATAAATAAATGAATTAAGCATTTGAGATTGTGAGATAGATATTGAGATAGATATTAAGAAGAATATGCTATTATGCATAAAATTAATTATTACATTTGATTTGCAAATGTTTTGCCAAAAATGCTTAAGGCTATTTACATAGGTATATGAAAGGTAAAGTAATATATCTGAAATATTTTTTTTGATATGTTGGTTACAAAAGAATGTGTTTTATTTATTAATTTCTCAATTTCTCAATTTCTTAACTACCTAAGGCAATATACATGGAAAAAAACTTGAAAAAAGAAAGCACTGATTAGGTAAGAAGTGGGAAATCACTTGGAAGACATGTAAAGTGGGTCAAACCAGAAAGCCTGACCATAATAACTAAAAAGAAAATGACAATGAAAATGACAATGCAACATTTTAGATACAAAAAACGTATGCATATCTCAGAGAAAGCGGAATTTAACCCAATTACGACCAGATCAAACTATCCATTTAAGACCAACGCCTGGCCATTGTTGTGGTTATAGAGAGAGAAACTTTCTCATCTCTATTGCTTACAGAACAAAAATAAAATACACATGTTCTCACTCACTCTGGTTGGTATACATGAGCCTTCAACTTGCATCTCTACAAAGTATCTCTTCATGTAATTCCTTATAGGTTCAGGATTATTGGATGGGTGCTGGAGATGCTCCTGATTAATGGAAGTACATTTTCCAAATGAATGAATGTTGAGCTACATTCGTCAGAAAGTAAACAATAGCTATTAATCACTGGTTAGAATGCAAATGATTCCTGAAGACACTTGTCTTTCTGACAGTAAGTCAACCTAAACCTTCAGCAAAAGTAAACCAAAAAAATGACTACACGTGTGTTGAGTTAGTAAAACTGGGAAGCCTTTTACAGACTGTGTTTTTCTCCTCAATCTAGCATACAATAAGTGGGGCCCATCCACATACTGTAGGCCTTACTTAATGGTAACAATTATTCTGAGTTTGTTAATGTTACAGTAGCTAGTCATTTTAATATTGTATGATAAATGCAGTCACATGTAATTCAGTTAAACCATTCATAAATTTAAGTAGTGTCTTGGACACTACAAGCAGAATGTGTTACATGCTGCATGTGTTGCTCATCTATGCTCAATGTCATTACATTTTAAGTTTCAGTGTAAAAAAACTGCCTCCCTACATTCATCTTAACATTGTTATAACACTACAAAGACTCCAACTTCATCCCACTCCATAGCTAATGCGAATAAAATGCCACATCTCTCTCAGGTTCCCATTCGCAGCAGGAACGCTGCTTTTTTAAAGCTGAGCGCCTCTCTCTATCATCCCACACTATAAGTCATATACTACAGGGCTTTAGAATTGGTTTGGTAGTTTGGTTTGTGACTATTCAAATGTTTTATTTCCACTGTGATATCGTTCACCATAATGTAGGCCTCGTATGAGTGTGGTGTGTCGAAGGATTCTCAGGACTATTTGGTAGCAAGCAAGATATTCACGTTAATTTGAGCAGTTCCTTTGCTTCTCTATGCTACCGTTAGCGGATTAGATGGTTGTCTTGGGTAGTTGTCCTTCAACATCTTCCTAAAACGTGTTAGTTTCTGCCTCCTGTCTGCTGAATCAAGCAAACATGAACACATGCTACTGAAGCTTGGGCATATGGTGAAGCTAAGGACAGGATGGAGGGAGAGAGAGAGTAGAGAGCCGAGAGCTGGAGAGGGATATTAAAACTTGGTAGCAAAACGGGGGAATTGATTCATGGTAGAGAAAGGCAGCCAAAAAAAACAAGACAAACATGATTAGAAGGACTGTCTCTCATGCTGGCAAGAAGTGAGCATCACAAACACAACGGTTTTAATGTTTTCTGTTCCTGTGTAAATTTGGAGTCCACAAACTGTACTTTTTCAGTGCAGCAAGAGAACACAAGCAAGAGTGTTGCAACACTAAGCACTATGTTCGGTGCAAGTCTAACACCTCTTGAGAACACCATCCCTACCATTAAGTATGCTGGTGGAAGTGTCATGCTAAGGGGATGCTTCTCTGGACCTGGCCTGAAATTATAGAGAGGTGTAAAAAAGGTGCAGAGAAGTACAGACAAATCCTGTAGGAAAACCTGATGAAGTCAAGAGACCTGGATGACTGTGGAAACTATATTTCTTCTAGTAGAATAAGGTACCTGAACAAACAGAAAAAAAGCCATACTGGAGTAGCCCTGGCATGGCCCAGTCAATGCTCAAACCTAAAACCAATTAAGGAAATGTTGAAGACATTTATTGTTTAGACAAACTTGAGCAATTTTGCACTGAAGAATGGCCAACAATAGCTGTCCAAAAGTGCAGAGCTGTTAAATAATTATCCAACTATGTTTGTAAATGCTTCCAAAGGTGAGTCAAAAGGAAGTGAATACTTATGCAGTTATTTCTGTTGATTATTTAGAAAAAGCTGACATCATGGAGTTTTTGTGTTGGACAAAACTTTTAATTGAATCAATTTTGACATAAAATGTGTGGAAAGGTTCAATACTTTTGAGAGCATCTTTACTAGATTCCCATTACACAGCAATGTATTAACTGCATTTTTTTATTAATTACTTCCAGTAATTGCACTAAATGCATTTACAAACACATTTGTACTCATGTGAAAGAGAAAGTTTGTCCCCTGGAAAGTTTTCTTTTAACTGTTTCTTACATAAACTAAGAGGAATTTGTGTCCACTCAAACTGTGTTTGCGGGCTTTCTCTCATGCAAAACATTATTATTTATTTTACTTGGCCATTCCGCAACCATTATTTCATTTGTTTACTTGAGTTTTGAATCACTGTCTTTTTTCAAGGTCCATGTTTGTTTCTGCCTCAGCATTCTCATTTTGAACAGCAAACTGGTGAATACTGCAGTACTCGTGAAACAGAAGGAGTGTTAATGGGAGAGGAGGAAAGGAGTAGAGGGGTTTATACGCTACTGTGTAATTGCTGGTGGTGGCAACGAACAAGACTGTTAGACAGTACTCACTGGCATAGATTAACTGTGACATTTTGCTTACGCTCCTCAAAATACACCGATCATGCACTGCTCAAAACAATGAAGGGAACACATAAATCACGGACCGGGTCTCAGTTCCGAATCTTCACTGTACATTCTGTCATTCGTTTAGGACAAAATGACGTAGCAACGTTGGCTAGCACGTGGAGGTCAGTGCGACCCTCAAAGGAGATGCCTCCCCAGACCATCACTGACACCGCCAAACCAGTCATGCAGGAAGCGTGTCGTTCACCACGGCGTCTCCAGACTCTGTAACGTGCTCAGTGTGAACCTGCTCTTATCTATGAAGAGAACCGAGCCGGACCAAGGACGGACCCGCCAATTCTGGTGTTCTGTGCCGAATACCAATCAAGCTGCCCAGTGCTGGACTGTGAGCACAGGTCCCACTAGAGGACACAGGGCCCTCATGCCACCTTCATGGAGTCCGTTTCTGACAGGTTGGTCAGAAACATGCACACCAGCAGACCTCTGGAGGTCATTTTATAGGCAGTGCTTCACCTGTTTTGTTTCTGCTGGGTTGAAGCCTTTTTACGGCCCTGTTCAGCTCTCCTCACGTAACGGCCCGTCACCTGATATCTCCACAGCCAACCTTCGTGCGGCGGCACTTGTGGATGTCTTACCTAGAGAAGCTGAATCTCTACAACCTGAATGTACGGCAGGTATGGCCTCATGTTACCCGTAGTGACAAGTACTGTGGATGTTATGCTTGAAAGACTGTATAATAATCGTAAATATCATATCTTAACAATGATTGAAGCGTGAAGAGTGAGCATTTAGATGAATGTCTCAACAGAAGCAATGTTATTCCTTTCTTTTGAGAAACCAGTGGGCAGTCACTTTATTTTCTGCTTTTCCTCCGGTTTGATTACATGGAAACATTTGCCATGATATCTGTCCAAGTCATATTGGACCAATTTTGTACAAAACAGCATTTTCTGTAACAAATCAGAAGGAAGCATCTTGTTACCTTGCTTCTGATGGCATATATTAGAAGTAAGTATTTTCCCCCGTTAAATAGTAAATTTCTTTCACATTTATCCAGAGTGATTTATTCATTCTGGCCACCTTGTTTTTTTCACTGTTGGTTAGCTAACCCAATGTGACTGTAAATGAGTATAGTGTATATTGGGGGATGGGCAGTTATGTCACCAACCTTCTTCCCAAAGATCGAGTTGAAATCCATACAGCGAGAAAAAAACCTGCTCTAACGTTTCACTTTTTTTTATGTCTTTATTGGGCACTTTAAAATAAATTCGACCAACCATAACTTTAATGCATTACCCTAACCTGTTTTGGTTTTCAGTTCACTTAAAGACACATGGTTTTACTTTACTTGATTTACTTACAGATGTTTATTACAACTCCAGGAAAAAGGTAACATTTACCTTTGAGATCAGAAAATCCACACACATTCAATACTGTTACTGATCAAAAAATATATATTAGTCAACCTGCCTTTCCCAAAGTGAAGTGACCCGCGGCGTCAGAGGGGGGTCTTCAGTACCTCGTGGAGTGGGACGGGTACGGTCCAGAGGTCCGGAGTACCCCGGCGTTCGACGTCGCCAGCCTTTTAGTCACCATCGTACATTTTTCCTGTTGTGTGTAATATGGTCGTAGTTGTTACACGACCGAACCATACTGAAGCGTCTGCGTACGCTACTTTATGATGACATCAAACGAACCTTACTGAGCGTCTGCATAAGCTGCTCTAGCTGACATCGCCTACATAAAGGGATTTGATCAGCTAACCTCCTGCGCATTGGTCCACTTAATTACCACGCCTTACAGTCACCACACATTCAGAACCCCCTATCACCAATAAGTGGATAATTATCCTGCAATGTATCCTGATTGGGCAAAGGGGCCACATATTGGCAATAATACATCTCTGCAATGTGTTGAATGGTGCCCAGAATCAAGTAATTAACTGTTCAATCATCACCACCAATGCAAAACCAATGTCAATTTCCAGTATTCAAGGTCAATCGACCAAGAACATGTCTGAATGCTGTGAATGTCCTTGGTAGAGTACATGATGTTGCTGCAGTTCCATGTGGTTCATACATTACCTATGGCCAGAAACCTCCATGTATTAAGCCATGCTGGAAAGCATTTGTTCTCAAATAATTCTGATGCTCCTGTTAATGTGCTGCCAGAACATGATTCCAGTACATTACAGGAAACTTGCTGCTGTTCACAAACACTTCCAGTAACCTTCACTAACTCTTCTGTTGACCTAATATGAATGCATTGGGAGCACCTTGTAACACCAGCTGATCGGTAATCCCTACGCCTGCCGTCTTGGATGTGTGGCTATCCGCTAGCTTTTTTTTTCTCAGTTATTGTCTCCTGTTGTATTCTATTCAGAAATGCTCTTACCAAACGTTGAGTTCAGTCACATGACTATATGTAACTTATCAGTGTTATTGGTGTTTATGTCAGCTGTGGCAGTCTAGCTGAGAACCAAGAAGTTGTGAGTTACATTGTTAACACTCATGCTATGTAAGTTACAAAAAATGCATGATTATTCTTCATTGTTTTGTGTTTGATTGCATGTTCCAGATTCACATGTGTTTGAGGCAGGGAGAGATGTGTGTGTTATGTGTGGGGAGCGCCAGCAACACAGCCAACAGATCAATCAGTGTATGCATGGGTTTGTCATAAGGTCTTAGTGCACGGCGGAATAATAGAATGAAGAACAGAAGGTGTTGTTGTGCCAGAGAGAGAGAATGTGCGCTCATGTTCTGTGTATCAGGAAGAGGACACATCAAACAATACTGGGTTGGGGGGGGGGGGTTTAAGGCAACAGAGACTGTCTGAGTGAGTGAAAAACTGTAATTTTCCCCGTCAGGACTGACAGGCTGGATGAATAAAGACGAGAGGGAAGAGGGAGATAGGGGAGGGTGAGGATGAGCTGGTGATGGGAGCACGGGAGAGGAAGCAAGCTCAGTAGCACCTCTGTATCTCTCCCAGCTCACATCTCCCCAGCTGTGAGGCGTACATTCGGTTCCCCTTCTCCACACGGACCCGCAGCCTTCAGCCTGCATGCTGCGTTTCTCCGCCTCTCCAGTCATGGGTAAAGACTTGCCCAGCTCAGCCACGGACTTTATGCACAACACATGAGCCCCGGGGTAGCCAGCCCTGCCTTAGCATCCCAGTAAGGTAGGCATCGTTCAGGACCTTTCAACTGCCAGTCACTTTCCTCTGGCATTTAACAAGGGTTTTTATAGAGGTGTTGGCATTTTTCATGTTATATTTCAGTTGTTTGGATATAATTAACCGCCTGTTTGGATTGCTATGGATTTGTATCAGGATGTAGATTTCTTTAGAGTCTCGATGAGTCTTCTTTTATTTCTAGCCTAGTCAATATCCCTGCCTGAGGGTACTTTGTCAAAGGGCATGTTAATTATTCTGGGGTGGGTCAGTGTGGTGGATGATTTATACGGTGCTCACAAGCCTGGCAGACTGAGCCAAGTTTTCCAGTAATAAGTTTCAGATAGGACATTGAATGAAGCATGAAGCAATGCGAGGGATTGACTGAAAGTATGACCCCATATTCACATGTTGGCTGTTAGATTCACTACAACATTTCGGATGTATAGACAATAATGGAATACTTTGTCTGTGGAGCCAATAAAATCCCAGATGGGTCACTTTAGACTTTCTCCTTGATATATAGAGACCTGGACATCAAAGCTTTACCTAGTTGTTTCGTGTTAGAAGTAGACCATTTTGACTTGCGGTACAAACAATTGATTGTGTCGTGATCGTGTTGTATTGAGTTGCGTTGCATCATGTTCATTTGAATCCTGGCTATCATTTGTTTCATATTGTTAGACCACTTAACTGAAGTTCAGACTCAATGCGGTTCATTAACAGCAGTGGAGGGATTCTTCAATAGATTATACGGAAAGTCCCACCACTAGAGTACAGTACAGAGTCAGTAAGTGCTGGTTACAATTCGACCCAGTTCACTGCCTATGAACAATAATTTCAACAGCAAAAGTAATTTGTTTTGAGTGTTCTAATGTTCCCTCAGTTAACATGCTTCATAACACCTCGCTACACAGTCCCAGCCTCAATATAAAAGTTTTGCTTTTGGCAATATTCTCCCTATGTGAAATGTTTAGTATAAAGTACGCTGTTGGTAAATGATAGCATTATAGGCACTAGTGTCATGTCAAATGAAAGTCGCTAAAGAAAATTGTAAATGTCAACAGATGTTTTCTGTATATTTCACAACAGGCATTTGTTCGTGTCTATTCTATATAAGTACCATTGTAATATACGATATGAAATTTTATTTTTTGAGTTAGAAAGTTGTTTTTGTCTTGCTTTGCAAGTGTTTGGATAGTTTATCATGCATTCTCACAAACACATGCTCAGTGGCAAAGATGAATACCAACGTGCTATACTTTCTTTAAGGAAGTTAAACTAACAAACCGATTCACATATTTGACTATGCTTGATGTGTCGTCATTACACTACACTTGTTGTCTTGTTGTAGCAAACCGTATGTTTTATCAGATTCAGCTGTTTTGCCATTCCCATAGAAGGAGTTTGCTTGTAATTTGTAGTCTGATGGGATCATTGAGAAACATGGGCCGAGGTGTGGCCATTTATAAACATCTCTCAGCTCTGGGAAACAGTTATCCATATCCATCCATTTGATTAAGAACGCTGGACATTCTGATTGAAACATTTGGTCGGCATATCGAAAAGGAAGGCCAAAAAGTATCTCGGATGTGTCCGAGGGCCTTGTTAAGTCAGAGCACTGATGCATGCCTTTCCATTCTAAAAGAGGTGGCGCATTGATCCTCTGTCCATGAGCCAATTACATTTCCCACCAACCCCTATCTGTGCGATGCATAAGCTGAGTGTCTATTCTGCTAGCTAGCTACACGGTTAGCTCCTTTGCCCTGTATACACTACAAAACATTATACCATGTAGAAATTGCCTGGATGTGGAGGAAACGCGTGTTTGAGATTAGCCTTTAGCCTTCCTCAGACGAGAGAACTGTTGCCTTTGCTTCAGTGAGAGGATCTGCTACAAGCCAACTCTGCTTTGCTGCTGTTACACGAGTGCAAAGCTGGTCATTGATCCGGGTTTAAGTGAGAGCGAGAAATTGGGACGATTGAGCCCTCTCACGCCGAGCCCGGTAATCACTGAGACGTTATTTAATTGGATCCTAAAGGCACACATCCCTCTATCTATCCCATCATCCAGTGTGCCACTATTGAACCTGCAAACGTTCAGTACCGACGGTACTGGTTCTGTCTGTCTTTAGTCCAATACTATCGTTCTGGCTGTATTGACCTTTAGGTGACCCATAGATAGATGTGTTTGTGTGTGTGTGGGCTCGTGGGTTTTAACTAGTTTTCCGACTATTTGTTTGGAGGAGGTAATTTAACCTATATGTCATCCACAGAATTGGGTGACTTTACTTACCTGTATTGTGTTGGCTAATTTACTCTGAATATCCTCCCAGGAGGGAAATGGGTTTTCCATGTCATATTCAAACTTAAAACAACAGTTTTTTAAATATTCATTTGGTTTATTTAATATGTCCTCTGTAGTATTAATATGTCCTCATTTTGAAACGTTGTCCATTATACTTGGGTTGCATCACAAAATCCATGTATAGTAGATATGTAATTGTAACAATTACACTAACTGTTGCTACAAAGTGGGAAGCAGCCAGTTGTCTAAAATGTCTTAGTATCTTGATGCATTAAAGCTAGTTTCTCACTTGAACTAAGGGGCCTAGCCCAAATGCTGAAAAACAGCCCCAGACCATTATCCCTCCTTCACCACACTTTTCAGTAGGCACTCTACATTCTAGTATTTTTTTAATATGCTAAATATTCTTTTACTGGGTAAAAGTCTGTTGGATGATAATCTTTTCCTCGAGCTGGCCCTTTTTATATAAAATGTAAGTGACAGATGCAAATTGCAGATAGGTGCTAGGTAGTCTGTTAATATGTTGCCTTGTTCTAATAACAGAAATGCAACTGACAACTATAGTAAATAGATGCTTTATTGACTGTCAACAGGCTATCTATACTATTTCAGTTAACTATCTACTATAATTGACCCTAATCCTATCCCTATCCTTGACTTTTTTTATTGCTTATTTTAAACCTTTCCTTTACCTTAGCAAGCATTATCGGTCAGTTAACTCTCTGCTAACACTTAAACTTGACCTTAAACCTCATCTTGTTACCAACCTTAACCCTATTCTTGCTAATGGAAACAAGGACAGGAGTGGGATTTTCATCAGGGAACAAGTTTCACATTAGTATAGCTTTAGCGAAACCAGGACAACATGGTGAAAATGATTACAGGACAAGACAGAATGGAATGACAAATCACTCCATTATGAAATGTTAATGTATAAAGCCATAGTACAGGTGGACTTTAGGCTCTGCCCTCCAGTTTAAAGGGGTAAAGGTTTGGAATGGAGTTAAAACAGAAGAACAAAATGTGTACTTTATTAATGTGCTATTATGAAGTTGTTTAGGAAAGTCATAGCAAAAATGGTGACAGTCATTAGGTTTGACCATTTGACCGTTGGAGCGGGAGTCCCTGTTTTACGCCCATCCTTATTGTCTAACCAAGCTGCCAGCCTGCTCTCTGTATAAATGCCAGTTGGCCACCTGTCAAGGCCTGTGTTCACATCCTGGGGAAATGGATAACGTAGACATGGTAACTGAATGTCTCTGGTTCAATTGAAGTGGAAGTTGAGAGTTTTTATCATGGAATGCAGCACCATTCTTTTGTCAAGTTTGCCAATTAAAAAACAATTCTGTTGTTCTCCTGGTCTCTTTAGGCACATTTCCCTCTGCCCAGGCTGTTCAGTATTACTTACTCTCTCAACCGTGTGTCAGCTCTGGTCCAGTCTGGTTTTATCTGAAATCCTGCAGCACTTTCATATTTTTTTACTTTTCAGTGGGCCCTGAGTCCAGGAGGGAGGCTCTGGAAACTATGTGGAGTTCATCTTTGTCACGGTGTTGTAGTGCGGCGGAACCAAAAGCGGACATTGTTGATAAATGAAAAGGTGATATTTAATCCAAAACAAACAAACAAACTCTACACGGACTGTAAACGGAAAATGAAAGATTTAAACAAACATAAAACGATATACAATAAACATGTAGAGCATTCGCTTGCAAATGAATCAAACAAAGGACAAACCGTG
>JACXGK010015138.1:0-10782 GCA_016801125.1 Novumbra hubbsi | reverse complement strand
CACTGGTATTGGCTAGGTCACACTGGTATTGGCTAGGTCACACTGATATTGGCTAGGTCACTGGTATTGGCTAGGTCACACTGGTATTGGCTAGGTCACACTGGTATTGGCTAGGTCACACTCTGGTATTGGCTAACCACTACATACCAGCTTGGATTATCAGTAGCTGCCAACTCCCAGTCCTGTCCAGCCCAGCCAATCAAACACTGAGCCAAAATGAGTAACAATAAAATAAAGGTGAAACACTGGACATCAACGCTTGTGTCCCTTCCTCAGACCAGACAGAGTGCCTGTGCGGTGACCCTGCAGGACCATGTGGTGGTGTGTGTGTTTGGGGACGAGGGCTCCAGCCTGCTTGGCCTGGGGGACTTCATGATGCCTCTGAGGGCCAGCAGCTTGACCACCCCTGAGCTGAGGACAGTGGTCTTCCTGGGAGACCCACTCTACTTCAGCAGAGAGTGGCCCAACATACAGTACTTCCCCAACATCTACTTCCTGCCTGTGAGATGGGTCTCCTACTCCTTTAGGACGCTCTGTTGCAGTAGCAAGGGATGGGCTCAATTCGGCTGGCATTTCTTGAAATTCACTTTGAATGAACTGAATTAAAAAAAACTAGAATTGAGCCCAACCCTGCCTAACTGGTCCTCACTAGGGAGCTGGAAGCTGACAGAATGTAGCCCCAAACTAATCACCTCGGATGGCCTCGCTCTCCCCAGGGTTCCCCCCTGTGTGGGGCGGACCTGCGTGCCGTGAGGGTGGAGCGCTGTGCCATGGTGGTGGTGCTCAGCTCCCTGTCCAGCTCCAGTGACACTGAGCCCTCCATGCAGGACAAGGAGACCATTCACTTCTGTGTCAACCTTTACCACATTTGCTTCAGGCCTGACGCAGGCCCGCGCTACACATTAAGCCAGTCTTCCAGCCGCTCTCCCAGCCGCTCTCCCAGCCTCGGCTACATGCAGCCTGTGCCGGAACAAGACATCAGTCATGGGTTTGGTCGCGGGCGCGGTCCAGGCAACGGTCAGTGAGAGTGGGTGGTAATGTTTCCTCGCTGTTGGTTGGCTGCTTTAATGTTTAATTAGCTGGCCGGGCAGGACGCTGGACGGCCGTTGGGAGAGGACTGTGTTGAAGGTGAGAAATTGCGTGTTTCTAGGAAATTGTGTGTGTGTTTGGGTACATGGGACAGCCTGCTTCAGGGGCTGACAGAAAATAAACATGTTCCAGTAATTAACCTTGACAGGCTCAATGTGCCGCCAACACCAGAATGTGCTAATGACACAATTAATCCATAATTAAGTCATGCTGTCTCGCTGGAGCCACATCGTGCCTGGACAGAGGACCGGCGTTGCCCACCGTTGACAGTGTGTGTGTTAATGTTTGAGCTCCTCTTTATAGGGGACACTGGTACATGTCCCAGCCGTTCACACTAATACAGACTAATACCTCAGATGTTTACATGTTTCGTGACACATAAATGTGTGTTATGCCAGTGACGTTATGCAAATGCGTTTGGGCTTCCCGTTCTGTTGACGCTTTTACCTACCGACAATATGAGCCAACGTCCTGCCCTGTTGGTACGCTGATTATCTAGACAGACAGGTGTGAAACAGACAGGCAGGTGTGAAACATACAGACAGGTGTGAAACATACAGACAGGTGTGAAACAGACAGGCAGGTGTGAAACATACAGACAGGTGTGAAACAGACAGACAGGTGTGAAACAGACAGACAGGTGTGAAACAGACAGACATGTGTGAAACAGACAGACAGGTGTGAAACAGACAGACATGTGTGAAATAGACAGACAGGTGTGAAACAGACAGACAGGTGTGCTAGCTAAGTGGGAGGTGGTTGTGGTACCAATCAACTTTAACCCTTCCCTGCCCTTCCCTGTGACTCTCAGAGGCATCGCCACATTTCAGAGCCTCCAAAGCACCACACGTACATACAGCCACTGGCGTTATGGCAAGGTGTCTGAACGCGTGAAAATAAAAACATTATCTGGATTTGTGCCTCTTTATTTGTGTCTCTCTTTATAGAGTTGTGTAATTGTTTTATATGCCAGTTTCACAGTGTGCCTCATGTTGTGTTGTGCAGATTTCCCTGTGGTACCTCAGAAGGCAGAGGTCCTTTCTGTTCACAGCACCGGTGCCACGGTCCCTCTGCTGGTTGAGCTGGGTATTGTACATGTTTTACTCACTGGCGCTGTGCAGCTTCCAAACAGGGAACTATTTTTCAGGAAATTCCTGGTTAGGTCACATAACCATGGATACCATTGTCAGAATAACTAAAGAAAGTCCAGTACCATGTAGTTAGGTGGATGGTGACGGTAGAATGTAATCTGTTTCATACCTGTTTAACCAAAAACTAATAGGAAACTGTTACTGCATATCGACCTCTACTTAGATTGGGATCTACTCAAAACCATCATAGCAATGCACCATAGCAAGTCTTTATTTACAATATGAATGTTATACCGACACACTTCTACATCTGAAGTGAAAGCATGCATTTTGGGGAGGTCACCATGGTCATAGTTGTATGTTTTTATACAATACTTAAGACAAGGCAGTTAAACGGACAATTGGAAGTGTGTCAATTAATTGAGCTCTTTAATCTGTCCCACCCTGTTGCAGCGAACTTCTCTAACGTGTGCTTTGTGAATGAGACGGACAGTCAAGAGGACATCTCCAGCCTGACCCTGACCCAGGCCTTCTCTGTAGGCTCTGTCTTCTCCGTGGACCTGTTGGACTCTCTCATGGCAGCCGTGAGTCTATGCGCACCCGGACACAGCGGATGAGTGCTGGGTGGAAAGAGGTTCTTCCCGCCCCATTGTTCATAATGTCTGGTTCACGATAATGGCCTTGTTGCATTGCGACATCGCCAGTCAAAATGTATATGGGTCCTCTGATGCACATCTCGCCAAGCCGTTCTGGTTTCATCACGCTGCTCTCCCAACCCGGACGTGTTGTCTGACAAGGCAGCCCTGTCCCACATGCTCTCATTGAGCCAGTTTGAACTGCCCTCCGCTAGACTCCTGGACATTGTCGACATGCTGTGGCCAGGAACTCCAGACCACAATGCTGCAGACGTACTGTAAGGCAGTGATTGGACCACTGTGCCATTCAAGGACTAGGGCACTATCATATCATTGACCAGAGTTCCAATGGCTTGGCCGCTTGAACCACATTCAATCCTTAGCAAGGCAGTAGTGAGCCTAGCAATTAGAGCGTAGTGTCAGTAACTGAATCTGTTGATTTGCCCTTGAGCAAAGTAATAGTGCCTGTAGTCACTTTGGTTTTGTTTAAAATGTATACTGGCTACTGTATGTCTGAAATGTAGGATCTGTGTCTAATGCGTTTTATTAATTAATCAATCACAATATCAACATGTAAAAAAGCCCTTTGACCTCAGCAGTTGGCACAATGTTCTTATACACAAATGCCAGCAGGAACAAGTTATAGAAATGTTTTGCTTTGCTTGAAAGTATTATTTCCCTATAGAAACATGTTACTACCTTTCTACGGTATTGCTACACAATGCAACTTATAACTAGTCAACCAGTCAATAAATCCCCAAAAGACTGGAATAAACAGAACCCTTGCAACTTACCTTCCTGCACCTTGGTCTGCCTTCTTCCACGCATCACAACATATTGTTACCGTCAGATCAGGAATAACTTACATTATCATTACTTAATCTTATTCTATCACTACCTTATCGAATTCTACCAATACCTAATCTGATTCAACAAATGCCGAATCTGATGCAATAAATACCTAATCTGATTCAACCAATATTTAATCTGATTTAACCAATACCTAAACTGATTCAACAAACACCTAATCTAACCTTACCAATACCTAATCTAACCTTACCAATACCTAATCTAACCTAACCCAATATTGAACCTAACTCGGTAGTGGTCTGTTTTGGGGTGTAGACGTACTTCAACGCCAACGTGCCCGCTCTGATCTGCACACTGGTGACGGGCGGCGACACCCCGTTACTGGAGGCCCAGCTGTCAGAAGACAACCAGCTTCGGCGAGGGCAGATGTCCCTGAAGATGTGGGCCCTGCGTCAGCGCTCCAAACTGGCTCAGTTGGCCCTGCAGGACGAGCCCCTCAGCGGCCTCGCTGTGAGAGTAACGAACGCCATACACCCCCCCTGTGGCGACGGAATGTACACACACACACGTTTCCGTCACACTCCTAACGATTCGCCGTTCTCCCGGTCTCTGCAGTGTGAGCACTTTAAAGAGTTATTCTGCCGGGCTCTGGACTCGTTGGAGATCTTGTGTTTCGGGCTGTATCGTCTACTGGACACTCCCAACCCCTTCATGAAGAGGTACGTTCCCTGCACTGTTTTGGGAACATTGGTCTCCCAACAGAAATGTCTCCTGTGTCTACGGCTGTTTTATCGGCACTCTCGTCCCCTCCAGGTTCGTGATCACCAACCCGGCAGCAGAGCTCCCGTTGTTGCCTTCAGACAAAGTCTTCTGCTCCGTCCCCTTCCACCAGAGCCACCTGCTCACCCGGGTCAGAGCCGAGACCCCCCGTCACCGCCAGTAAACCTCCGGGTCAATGTGGACCCGCCCTCTGTTTCCACAGAAAACATTGTTTAACCTTCAAGCAATATTGTTAATCTTTATAAATGATTGTTTGTCTTTAAATAGAAAATCTTGTTTTTACTGACACAGCACCCAGCCTTGCTGACACACACACACACACAAATGCAAAGATTTTGCTATCAAGATAAGGACTAATTTCATTCAAAATAAGTTGGAAACAATCATTCAAAATGTTGCTCATGTTGTCTTGCCTCTTCGTTAAGGGATATGCCGTTTGCGTTTATTTGAGAAGAGTGCTTATCCCTACTTGGCCCTCAGGCTCTCCACTGACGTTTAGAATGTGGTTGTTCCAGAGAAAACCCCGATCTTGATAAGATGAGCAAGCTACACCGTCAACATTGGTTTTCTCTAATACTGCAGGTGGGGTGATTTGCGACAGTTTATTCTCCAGAAGAAAGTAAATAGTTCAGTTGTACATAATGATTGTTAAATAGATACATCGCCACTAGTCTGCTCATCAAGCAGGGATTGTTTTGCCGACGATCGCGCCAGAGTGCAACATTATCTTGAAATTGTTGGTGGCATCTAGGATGATAACATCAGTACAATTCCAGCGATGGTTGCGAGACCTGTCATCCCAGCATGGATCTCTGACATGGACAACTCCCGGCATCTGGGTAAGGAAGCGTTAAGAGGATTGGCCAATGATGACTGCAATGAAGGTCAACTCCACTGGTGAATTTTAGCATGTACAGTATTGATTGTTTACTGATAGATCAGCTGGCAAAAGAAAAAGTGGTCCATATCCAGTGTGACAGGGCCGACTGTATGAAAATGGCTAGTACTATTGTGTACTTAAGGCTAGTGACATTTGACAGTTTTTCTCTGATGACCTGTCTCACACTGTCATTTATATTCCTGACAGTTTGTAGAAAACATGCGTTCTATGTTACTTCACATTCTATGTTATTTCACATTCTATGTTATTTCCTACACTGCTGTATAAGATTTGAGCTGGGTGCTGCGGTGCTGCATCAGTGTGTGTTTGAAGGTCTGTGTGTGTGTCTGTGGTGGAGTTCCTGTCAGTGTCTGTCAGCGCAGGGAGGCTAAGCACTGACAGGTGTCACCCCATCCATCACCTATCAGCATGGCCTGTCTGCCCAGGAGGAGGAAGATGAAAGGTGATGATGAAGGACACCAGTCGTCTGCCACTCAGCTTAGCCTGACCCACTTTATGGGCTCATACACACACACACACACACACACCTGTCTGTATAAAAACACACTCCAGAAAAGTTTAAGTGTATGTAGGACAAACGCAGCCTCAGGCTAACTCCGCATTACCATTGAGTATAGCATTGAAAATGAAATCCCTCCATCTGACTTGACTCATCACACGTCACCACCAGAAGATATCGTGGGTCCTGTTGATCAAAGGGTCGGTGTTCAAATCCCTTCTCCACCCCGACGAAACCCATAGTAGCGAGGATCCCTTGCCAAGCCAACCCAGCTCCCCTGAACACGTGTTTATGTACTTTGTCACTCAGAAAAATGAGATGTGCAAATCCATTCCAGAAAAGGGATATTTCTGACAGCGTTTCATGCTTGAGTTTGTCCTCTTCACTTTGCCCTTGACGAGCTGTTGACAGTTTTATGGCTGTACTGTGCTGAAAAAGAGGGAGAGACGGAGGGGGAGGAGGGGGAGGAGAGCTGGATGATGATTAAAGGGGAGGGGGAAGAGAGTGGTCGTCGGATGACAGCACAGGCGCTGTGCCCAGAACATGCTCACTGGAAACCTTGACCTACTCTGCTCTGCCATTCCAGGACAGCAGGGGTCCCGGTTATGCTACGGCCAAGGCCCATGCAGCAAGCAGTGGGTGAATGTCTGTTTACAACAGGAATGTGTGACTATGTCTTGCAGTGTGTAAGAGTGTGTGCATGTTGAATGTGCTAGTCTTGAATGCAGTGTAAGTATAGCGGATATCAAATTGAGGTGCGCGTGCACGTGTGTGTGTGTGCGTGCATGTGTGTGTGGGTATGTGCTTGCGCGTGTGTGTGTGGGTTTGTGCTTGCACGTGTGTGTGTGTGGGTATGTGCTTGCATGTGTGTCTGTGTGTGGGTATGTGCTTGCACATGTGTGTGTGTGGGTATGTGCTTGCACGTGTGTGTGTGTGGGTATGTGCTTGCACGTGTGTGTATGTGCTTGCGCGTGTCTGGGTATGGGCTTGCGTGTGTGTGTGGGTGCGCGTGTGCATGCCTTTCTGTCCCTGGGCCTCAGTAGCTCTGCCACTCAGGGTGACATACATTGGGCTGACAGCGCCCACTTGCACGTGTCACTCGACATTACCCCCCCCCCCCAAACGCACACACAGCGAGGGAGAGGAGAACCAGAGAGGAGTCGTCTACTGCTGCTCTCCCCTGCTTCCCTCCTGCACGCGACATTTCCCCACATAGTCTCCTACTTTCAGGTTCCAACCTTCAGTTCCCCGTCACAACATGGCTGAAGCAGCCAGAAGGGCCTGGTGTCTCTGCGCTAACACGGAATCACAATAAAGGGGCTGTTTTCTGGAAGCTCCAGTGTTTTGGCGTTATTCACATCGGGTCCAGTGGCACCAGCCCTGTTTAGTTGTCCAGTGGATATATATGTGTTTATTAGGTGTTGTTTGGATGTTCTGTGTCAGTATTCCTGGGCTTTTCTGTGGTACGTGCTGAAGCTGTGCGTGGAGCAGTCAGAGCTCTGATCTCCAGCAGGATTATGGCAATTAACCCCACGTGTCACTACATGCCCAGTCAGTCTGCCAGTGGCGCCAGTTAGCCTCCTCTGCCCTCTTTGCCCCGTCCTATCCTGTCAGTCAGCCCCTATCAGGGGACGGGATCAGTCCTCTCAGCTCCATTTCCTACTGCTGCGCTGAGTGACACAGCACAAAACATTCGAACAAAGTGTACATAGGCACGTACCTCACAGAAACTCTCTGTATGTAATTATGAATGTCTCACTCAATTGCTTGGATACATTTTATGTATAATCACACGCACACACACATTTCTTTTTCTGTCTGCATGGGAAACCACAAACATGTTTTCCGATTCAATTTGTCCTACCCATGACTATTAACCTAATATGAACCTTAAGTTTGAGCTAAACTGAAATCCCGACCCTAATTTTAACCCTAAGAGCAATTAAAGTCACTTTAAACATAACACCAAGTTGAAAATAACCTTTTTCCTCAGGGGGACAGACGAAATGACCCCACAAGGGAGGAATGTTGCTTGTTTTACTTTTCCTACACAGACACCCAAGCTAGAGCCTCCACGGTGTGTGATGGTGTGTGTGATGGTGTGTGTGATTATGTGTGTGATGGTGTGTGTGATTATGTGTGTGATGGTGTGTGTAGTGGTGTGTGAGGCCAACAGAGTGATGACCAGCTGGATGTGGAGAGGAATAGAGCGATGAGAAGACTAGCTGCCTGTGGTTTGTGGATACATCCCAAATGGCACCATATTCCCAATATGTAGTTCACTACTTTTGACCAGAGCACAGAACAAGTATTCACTCTTTGGAGAGCAGGCTTGCATTTGGAATGTGACTTGTCTGTCATTCCAGAAGGCATGATGCCCAGGCAGTCAGGACAAGTGGCCACTGAGTCAAGCACTCTGTCAGCAGGGAATGAAGCCACACTTGACAATTACTGACTGACTGACTCACCGTGAGACACAAGCAATGTGGCACGTTCTAAATAAATGTCCGCCAGATAATAGGATTTAACTTTCTGGTGCACACACACACACACGCCTACGCCTACGTAAGTTAAGGCCGAGGCAGCTGGGGCTACGCTCCTGGTCTGCGTCATGGCTGCCTCGGTGTCATGGCTGCCTCGGTGTGTGAAGAGCAAGGTGCTGATGAAGAAGTGTCTACACAACCGTGGTCATATTTTATTTGGATATTTTCCAACCCCCGTGGTAACTCTTTGTTGATTGAGGGACGTTGATTGAGTGCGCAGGACAGATACTGTATCCAACGCAAAGCTCATGCAGGTCTCACGCAAACACACCTCTCACTCTTTCACACACAGAGCCAGACCGGGGAACGTACTGTAGCTACGTGAACCGAGGCTTTGTGCGGCATCTTTGGGCCGTCATTCATTCTTTCTGTGTCTTTGCGAATCTTAGTCTTTTGAGTTCTCTCTCAAGTTTAGCCCTGTGCCCATGGCCACAGCACCCCAGACGGACATGGGACACAAAGATCTATTTCAGAGGGGAGGTGCTTTGCATCCAATATAAACCTTAGCTCAAGAGGCTTGCTTTTCTTTGGTGCAGTTGAATACACGGAGTGTGGTATTTTATTATCCATGCCCTTTCTTGTCCTGGGTGGTGGTACTGGGCTCTGATTGGTTATCGAGGCCTTGATCATCCCTACAACCCTCTGAGTCATTGCTGAGTCTGGCAGAAGTGCATTAGGAAGGTGACTGATGAAAAAGTGTGCAATGTGTACGTCTACTAGCAAAGCCTATTTGTATTTCTGTGACAGTCCATCTGAATCAGCAGCCAAAAAAAATACTTTTTCAGAGGCAATTTCATCTGCTAGATGTCATGGCCTGTCGAAAGAGAGAGGATGAGAGAAGCAGAGAATGATTGACAGCATATTAAGTGGGTATTTTACTCCAGCGTGACTGTATCTTGACAGGAGGATTATTATTTGACATGCAGCTGCCTGATAGTCCAATTCTAGAGATTGACACATGTCTGTGGTATTTGTAAAGGCATTACCAACGTGGCTCAGATAAGTCAATCTCTCAGAATGAGGCAGTAATGTGTGTCTAACACAGTCACACTGAGATGAGAGCAGTGGTGCATTTTATCTAAATCCCATCCGAGTAATTCCAAATTAACATATTCACCCAGTGTCCCGTGTATTCATAATCCAAGATGCAATCAATGGGGACCAGTTTGACCAGTCCAGATTAAGGATTATATTCCTGGACTAGCTAGTATGGCTTCAAGAAACAAACCAAAGTATTCCTCTTTCATAAAGAGAAATATATTTACGCAAATCCTAACCCTTCAAAGCCTAATGTCATGACCGGTATATGTTATAGGCTGCTCTTACTGACATGATATGGATTTGCTGTTGTTATAATTTTTGCTATTACACGTTGTCAAAAACAAGTATGACAAGTGTTGCTCCTTGCTCCTGGCTGTGTTGACTGCATTGTAGATCTGAGTGTAGGGGCTCAGGAGGTTGGGACTTTGTGCTGGTCCATGGCATGCTGTGTTCGGGTGTTTGACACAGCCCGGTATGTGATCTCATCTGACCTAGACAAAACACACTGAAACCCAGAGAGGCCTGTTTACAGTGACCAACATACAAAACACACACCCTCACAGCCCTAGGCACAGGGCCATCTGCCCCAGTGTTATCTGACAGCCAGCTGATCTACATGGTGATGGGGGGCCTTTACGGGATCTCTGGGTCCGGTTGAGGGTCAATTCGGTTATCAACTCAGAAGTGACTTGGAAAATACTCACAGAAAAAGGGCAGCTTTCAGTTCACTATGTATATGATCTATGTATTGTATGGTCTATTTTATACCTGGTGTGGTCTATGTAATATGCACTTCGGTAAATGTAATATGTCATTTGGTAAATGTAATATGTGTTGTGGTCTATGCAATATGTGGTGCGGTCTATGTAATACGTGGAGTAGACAATGTAATATATGTTATTGTCTGTGTAATATGAGTTGTGGGCTATGTAATATGTGCTGTGGTCTATTTAATATGTACTTTGGTAAATGTAATTTGGTAAATGTAATATGTGTTGTGGTCTATGCAATATGTGATGCGGTCTATGTAATATGTGGAGTGGACAATGTAATATATGTTATTGTCTGTGTAATATGGGTTGTGGTCTATGTAATATGTGCTGTGGTCTATGTCATATGTTTTGTGGTCTGTGTAATATGTGTTGTGGTCTATGCAATATGTGATGCGGTCTATGTAATACGTGGAGTGGACAATGTAATATATGTTATTGTCTGTGTAATATGGGTTGTGATCTATGTAATATGTGCTGTGATCTATGTAATATGTTTTGTGGTCTGTGTAATATGTGTTGTGGTCGGTGTAATATGTGTTGTGATCTGAGTAATATGTGGTGTGGTCTATGTAATATGTGGTGTGGTCTATGTAATATGTGGTGTGGTCAATGTAATATGT
>JACXGK010015137.1:0-10766 GCA_016801125.1 Novumbra hubbsi | reverse complement strand
GAGACAGGGAGAGGGAGGGTGGGGGAGGCAGGGAAAGAGAGGGTGGGGAGAGGGGGAGACTGGGAGAGGGAGGGTGGGGGAGAAAGGGAGACTGGGAGAGGGAGGGTGAAGGAGAGGGGGAGACAGGAGGTTGGGGGAGAGGAGGAGACAGGGAGAGGGAGGGTGGTTGTGGGAAAACAAATGATGGTGATAATCTTCCTTCATCCTCCCATCTGTCCTATAGCCTCTTCCTCTCTCCCCCTTTCTTTCTCTCATCTTCTTGTTTTGTTCTTTTCATCACTAGAACGACATGTCTTCCAGCTGTGAGCTGAGTGCTCCGTGTGCATGAGAGACTATTCCTTTCTTTCCCTTCCACTTCTCTCCATCTCTTTCCGTCTCCTCCTCTGTTGTTGTGCTCTATCTGTCCTTTTATCTGTCTTTATGTTTTTATCTATTCATCTGTCTGTCTGAAGTCACTGTATGTTTGGCTATGTACAGGGATGTATTTCTTCATGTTTGATCTAATTATTCCAGTGCTGGTGTGTGTTGTTGTATAAGGGTGTGGATGTGAGAATTTGGACCTGGGCTGTGTTGCCGTTTTTGGTTTAAGTCAGGACCAGAAGTCCCAGCAAAGTAAAACCAGAACAATGTTTCCAAACAAGTTGGTGTCATTATTTAATTGGGGTTACTTTTTGATTAGGTTAAGTTATGTTTAGTTATAATGGCAAGGTAGGTTAGACATACAGGTTAGGTTGTTCAAGTTACTGTTAAGGTTAGGCCTATAAAATAGGGACCATGGATATATTTGGATTCAGATCCCCACACTGAAATAAAAGCAGACATGTTTGTGTTACATACACCGATATATTCATCATCACTGATGAACTACCACAGAGATCTTTACGTTTGTGTTACAGTACTGTGAAGTTAGAAACTTAGAATCTAGTATGTTATACTCAAACTGAAGGTCTGTCTCTTTGACTTCATAGGCTGGGCTATGGAACCTGCTCAGTCCTAACATACTTTAGTTTGCGAGAGAGTTAGAGAGAGAGAGGGGGGGGGAGAGGAGAGCATGGGGGGGATAGAAAAGATCAAATTCCGACATTAGGAACCAAGAACTCATAACCCCAATCAAAGACCTGAGACAAAGTTGACCCAAACAACCAGGCAATTTGCGTGAACAGTAACCTGGGAGAGGTTTTCTGTTGTATTATCGAAATGAGTTCTGAACTGCCTACACACTTACAATGTGTTGTGTAAAAGCCAAATTGGATTTGTTCCAACACATTGCTACTTGTCTGCTACTCTAATTGTTACCGCCACTGTTGTTCACCGCACTCTGGTCACTCCTGAAGCCAGCTCTTCCTTTGGTCGATACTCATTTCAGTTTGCTGCTGCCAATGGCCAGAATGAGTTGCTCAACATACTTGACTCACTTTACACCTTAACATTACATTAACAATAACATTACAGATTTACAACTTCACCTGCTGAATCCCAAATCTGTATGTTTCCCACTCTATTTAATTTACTGTTGTAATTTTGTTGCATTTATTATTTTTATTTATACTGTTTTTATTTGTCCATTTGTGTTCATACTAGTGCTGTCGAATTATTATAATAATGCATTTGGAATAAACACATAAAGTTCTGTAGTTGGTCGCGATTAATCCCATTGACTAATTGATCCCATAGTTCTACCATTCATATTGTACCGTTGATTAATGCACCAAGGAGAATAACTGCTACGTTTGGCTGCTGTATGTACTGTATGTACCCTCGTCAGCCCCTCTTATCTGGTCAGCTGCAAGGTGTGCAAACATCTACCCTGTACTCTTCAGAATTTAAAAAACTAATAGCTCAGCACTATCCTCCATATTTTTAGAGGTTAAATATCTGCTCTTTGTCGATGACAGCAGCAACTTGCCTACAGCAGAGAACCATCCTTGTACACTGGCAGCTGTCTCTAAAATACTAATCTAATGTATTCCCACAGAACATCCATAAACTGATAAGAAAACACAGCATTGCAAAATAAAAAATTAAAGTTCAATAAAAAAAGAAAAACATTTTCACATCGGGACAGGGTCTAGGGTAGTCCAGTCAAGGCCACTGCCTTCTGGGCACATGTATTGCTGCATCTTGAGTTTAAAACTGGACAACAGCTCTATTAGCACAAACTCTCTAGAGATAATGTTTTCATGGAGAAAGACAACACAAGGGTTGCAAAATGGTTTCCTGTGATATTGCTGTATGTGCCTGTGTGTGAATGACAATATTAGCGGGTAGAACCTGCTTTTCGATATGTGTACAGGCGGACCGAAAAAGAGACTGGGAGTGAAACAGAGAGGGATGGTGAAAGTGCTTGACTGGATGAAAGCCACGTGATCCTGATTTTGTGTCTCTCCAATCCCTCGGGCCTCGCTTAGCAAGAGGGAGAGGAGTGGAGATGGAGAGACAGAGAGAGACAGAGTGAGAGAGACGGAGAGAGAAACCAAGAGATTAAGGGAGAGAAAGGAAAGAGGTGGATCTCGAGAAGAAACGGTTACAAAGATATATGGAGCCGTGCACTACAGTAGAGGGAGGTGAGAGGAGCACATGAGAAACAAAGGCACGCGTCTTTTCCGTCGTCACTGTTTCTGAGGAGGGAGGGACAGTAGAGGATGGAAACGTAACAGGACGAGTCGGAGGAAGCCAGAGGAGAACGGGGGACTAGTGAGCTTGGGAAACGGGACGGAAAAGAAATGACGGTGCAAGTTAGTGAGATGGAGCCTTGACAGAGGAGGAGCCTGGCAGTCTAATGGAAAAGTGTGCAGCTGCAGAAACCTGTTCTTCACCGATGCAGATGATAGATCACCCAGTAACTCCCTGAGACACTGGAACTCTTTTTCTGTCTCTTTAAGTCTCTCTTGTCTTCTCTTTCCTCTTTTCTCTTCTCTCTCATATACACACACACACGTGCACGCACACACACTTGCACACACACACGTGCACGCAACTCCCCGCTGCCAGCGTTGGGGTCTTTGGTTGGCACATTTTGAACGGCAGATGCTTCTTTAAGCGGCATTACTCGCTAGACGAAACGCTACTGACCATTCTACTAACCTCTGCCCTGATGCTTTGATAGGACATTGATCAGAGACGTTGACCACAAGAACACACATCGCACGAGGGGGTTACTGGAGTAATTGCGGGTTCTTCTTCATGTCATTGTATTTACCGGAATTAAACGGTCCCTTTTATTTTAACTTGACGCAAAGTAACCTTTTGGTTTGCCAGCTACTCCGGCAGGTAACTTTTCACCCATCCAAAATATATTTTTGCCCAAATACACCGTAAAACACAAACAAAAACGAAAAAGGATGCAGAGTAATGATATGCATTCCTTCTAACAAACGCCTTCTCCAAAACGTATTGTGCTGAGCAATAATAGCGAAGAAAATGTGAGACTAATGTTTCAGCTCCAGCCGAACCAACAGCTGCAGAACCAACAGCTGCAGAACCAACAGCTGCAGAACCAACAGCTGCAGAACCAACAGCTGCAGAACCAACAGGACCTGCTCCAATTTGTTGGCCTCTCGCTCGCTTGAATCCTGTTGTGGAACCCAATGTCTTCGGTAGCAGTTGCAGTAATTCACTGTAATTGACTGATGGGAAAATGATTGACCAATAACCATAGCCAATATTTATATAACACAATTTATTTCTGTGCCTGTTTTCCCTGACATCAAACAAACGCAAGTATTCCTTCTGTGTGTCTGCAAATGCCAAATCAAATCACACAAAACCCTTCAAATTATTTTATATAAATATTTATATAAGAACAGGCTATTAATATTGTTTATATTAATAAATAACAAACACAAAGAATAGAACTAATATAAATTATGTTATAATATCATACATACACATTCTCCTTTTATAATTCTACAATCTCTATAGATGGATAAAAAAACAAAGGTATTCATAATATTGAGTAAAATCAGCTACGGTTTGCTTGCACTAGCTAAGTAGATGTGATTGAGTGCTACTTTTCCTACTCATTATGTCGTGCAACGGTACTTGATATGTTCAATAACAGTTAGTCATTTTAGAACTTTTGTTTCTAATAGTAGCTAATGCTTTCTAACTTAGTTAGAATCTGTGAACACTGTTCAACGATCGTAGGCTGCTTGAACTGAACACTTACATTTGAGACAAAATATTAAATTGTTTTGTCATGGTGCTGTATCCCCACTGCAATAAATCTGTGGAAGTAAATTCTGGCATGAACACACTTCCACAGATACTCTGATTAACAGAATCATTGTAGAGTAGAGAGGAGCTCTCCGTCCATGGTAGAGTAGAGAGAAGCTGTCTGTCAATGGTAGAGTAGAGAGAAGCTGTCTGACAATGGTGGAGTAAAGAGAAGCTGTCTGTCAGTGGTCAAGTAGAGAGAAGCTGTCTGTCAGTGGTAGAGTGGAGTGGGGGTGTCTGTCAATGGTTAAGTATAGAGGAACTGTGTGTCAGTGTTAGATTAGAGAGGGGCTTTCTGTCAATGTTAGATTAGAGAGAAGCTTTCTGTCAATGGTAGAGTATAGAGGAGCTGTCTGTCCCATGTAGAGTAGAGAGAAGCTCTCTGTCAGTTGTTGAGTATAGAGGAGATGTCTGTACATGGTTGTGTAGAGAGTAGCTGTCTGTACATGGTTGTGTAGAGAGTAGCTGTCTGCACATGGTTGTGTAGAGAGGAGCTGTCTGTACCTGGTTGTGTAGAGAGTAGATGTCTGTACCTGGTTGTGTAGAGAGGAGCTGTCTGTACCTGGTTGTGTAGAGAGTAGATGTCTGTACCTGGTTGTGTAGAGAGTAGCTGTCTGTACATGGTTCTGTAGAGAGTAGCTGTCTGCACCTGATTGTGTAGAGAGTAGCTGTTCGTTCACGGAACAGATCCAATGGTTTTGTGGGGCTCAAATACACCACCCCCTCAATCGTTCAGGAAATTAAACAGGCATCTATTTATGTTGTAGTCATTTTAATAGCTGTGTTCTCATGCTTCAAAACATTGGATAGGTAATAAAATGTGAACCAATTACTCAAAATATGAAATGGTTGGGCAGTTCAAGGGATGTAACAGTTCACCAATATGTTTGAAGCCTGATCAAAAAGTTAAAGAGACCTGTGTATCAGTTTAGGTAAGATCAACCGATCCAAATTTGGTCAGTCAGAAAATCTATTAAAGCCTTTACAAATGGCCTGTTTGCTAATGTTTTGATTCATGCAATAGCATTTAATCTTTCTTTTGCATCTTGTCTCCTGTCCATCAGCAGAACTAATCATAGTATGTTAGTCATTTATCTTCCATTGGATCAAGTGACAGTGAGCCACAGCTGTTTCTGCTAATCAAGGCTGTCCCTGATCTCCGCACTCACAAATGATTGGCTTTATTAGCTGGGTGATGACATTGTAGCAGTATGCATGACAGGGAATTCTGTTTTACCGCTACAGTTTTGTAGGCTTCTAGAATGGACACAGCACGTATAGCCAGTTTATATAGCCAATTTCATAATGTGAAATAGCTTTGATGGATTTGCTGTAAACTATCAGTCTATTTGTTAATTTTCACATGAATTAGTGTAATTGTAGTGCAATGTCAAAGAGAGCAGTCATTTTCCCAAGCTGCTCTATGGTTGGTCTGTGTGACCGGTATTTCATTGCAGAGCAAGTCTCTGAAATTCAGAATGGTCAAAACTATTGATGGCGAAATTCTTAGCTGTGCCACATTAGCAACATATTACTACCAAACCAACAGTATCTGCTAAAATGACTTGTGATTATATTTTGAAATATGCTGCTGCAGTACCAGCCTACCAGAGGCAGCTGTTTACAATGCTGGACCACCTTAGGTCACTGAAATGCTTAAGGTTTGACTTTGTGTAGATGTGTGTGTGTGTGTGTGCTTGTCTTTGTTTGCCAGGATGGAAAGGTAAGATTTGTACAGGTAGCTAGTTCATCTGACTCAGACACTTGAGTGCATGTGTGCATGTGGAGGAAAAACATATTAGATTCCCTGCTGATTTTGTACAATTGCCCACTGGCAAAGACATGAGCAGTCTATCATTGTATTGGAAGGGTTAGGGTCTATTTGAACAGTGAGACACAGACAAAACAACAACAAAAAATTTCAAATAAGTTATAAATTGGACCATAATCTGCCCAAAACTACACGGGAGGAGCTTGTCGATGATCTAAAGGCAGCTGGGACCATAGTCCCCAAGAAATCAGCTGGTAACACACTACGCCGTGAAGGACCTAAATCCTGCAGCGCCCGCTAGGTTTAATGAACATATGAATGATTCAGAGGAGAATTGGGTGGTCAGATGAGACCAAAATTGAGCTCTTTGGCATCAACTCAACACGCCTTGTTTGGAGGAGGAGGAATGCTGAATGCTCAAGAAGAAGCACATTAAGGTCCTGGAGTGGCCAAGCCAGTCTCCAGACCTTATTCCCATAGACAATCTGTGGAGGGAGCTGAAGGTTTGAGTTGCCAAACGTCAGCCTCGAAACCTGACTTGGAGAGGATCTGCAAAGAGGAGTGGGTCACTTAGAAATGTTATTGTTTTCCATGAGGAAATATGGCAAAATTAATAGGATATGTAGTCATTAACAAGGTTAGAAATAATGATTTTTAAATAATAATATTAATGTCCTTCAACTTTGTAATTTGAAAGGATTTCCCTGCATGCTTCCTGAAGCACCTCCAACATGTTGGATTGGCTTGATTCATTTAAAATCATAACTTGGATTGTTAAAAACAATCTGTCATTAGGACACAGGACAGATAGTTGCTGATAATGGACCTCTGTACACCTATGTAGATATTCCATTAAAAAACATCTGTTTCCAATCATTAAAAACATAAACAATTTTCCATTAAAAACAATCTAATACAATAGTCATTTACAACAATAACAATGTCTACACTGTATTTCTGATCCATTTGATGTTATTTTAATGATTACTAAAACATGGACATCAATATGTGACCCTACAGTTTTGAACTGTGGTGTGTGTTTGTACGTGTGTGTATGTGAGACTGCGTGGCGGGTGTCGCAATACTAGCAAGACTATTAGACAGAAGGAAAAAAAAAGACATCAATCAAGCTCCCGCCTTAGCCTGGTTACCACGGTGATGCAGAGATTCTATCAATGGGCTAAGGTGCCTGTTGCCATGGAAACAGTTATGAATGAGAACCGGGCAAATAACTGTGGAAACCGTATGAATGAAAAATTGCCTTGTCGTTGCTCAGTTTGTGAGTGCCATAAAGTGGGAACTCTTGTCTTCATCATCACGGTCGGCGTCACTGTCATTATTGTTTCCTACTTCCTTTTTAAAACGCCACATGCACATAGGCAAGCACATGAATACAGAGACACCTAAACACGCTAGCATTCCAGAGTTCACTGAGGTCGATTTCCCAGGTACTCCCACAGCTGTCTCTTGTCAGCAATAGCCCCTTCATATCCACACACACACACTCCTGCTTTTGTCAGGGTGACAACACCCGCTCCCATTTTGTCCACACTATAGGACACTCTCCATGCTGTCAACCCTGGCTACACCCTCTAGCTCTTTCTCCATTTCTCCATCATTCCCACTTTTCCTTACATCTTTTTGTGTAAGAATTTCTTTTATTTGACGCTGTTCACAGTAACTTGCATTCTCCTTCCTGTCCAGGACAGTTAACTCTTATAATGTGCAGCTTCTCTCATGAAATGATTAGGCTCACAGTTAGCACATTTCACAGTTAGCACATTTCCAAAACTGGGCTCTGTAGACTAACTGAATGCATTCAGTACACACCCTCATCACATATTTCCCGGTGTTTAGCTGTGCCCTGAGAGTGGTTAATGTATTGAAGAAGGTTATACTATCACGTCTTGAGCAAGGCCCGGACAGCCTGAATTCCAAGCAAACAAGGTGCGCAGACAGATGCTGGAGACATTTTAATGAAAGTAAACGGTCTTCCCGGCAACCCTGAAGGATCAAAGGAAGGCACCCTACCTACTCATGCATCCAATATCATGACCAAAACCCATTTTGCGGCACTTGGCATGGGAGCCAAACCAGAGCTGACTTGGAGTCAATTGAGCCGACTGGACAGCGATAACAGGGAACCGTGCAAAGTGTAGCTGACTCCCTGCTCCCTCACCTTTACCACCAAGGAGCCTGTTGTTCAAAGACATCAACCCTGGAACCCTCTACAACACATGGGTGAAGGATAGAGATCGAACTAGAGAACAAGAGGCTTTGTAGGCCACAGTTTAGAAACAGAGTCTCGGGTATCATCTATGGGAGACGCAATAAATTAATTGGGCAGATTTGGTCGGGATACACTGACTGACCTGTCTCTTAAAGAGAGAGCCGTGAATGTTGATTTTAAAAGCGCGTCCACAATGTCAGGAATGGGAGCAGGCTAATGCTGAACACCGTGAATTCTCCCAGAATCAGACCGGTCACCTGAACCCATCAGGGGAGGCCATTTTGTCATCCTAACATGGGCCTTGCAGGAAATTCGGGAATTGGACACCACCATATTGGAAGCATGCACTTGTGTCCCAGATGTAGCAAGAGAGGTCGGAAAATCCATAAATGTTATGTTTGGGTTGGCTTTTACCTGAATTATCACTATTCCGTGCTCTACTTTTGTAGATGATCTGCCTCATGGTGTCTGCCTTGTATGAGTGGCTCAATTTCTTTTATGAATTTATTGCTTTCCTCAGACAAATGTGCTGTCACTACCTTCTTCCTGAGGTCCTCTGGGATTTATTTTCTTCCCAGCATGATTGACCTGAATGGATTTTCTTTGGTAAGACTAAAGTGACCTGGTTTTATCTTTGTATCAGTGCTGCCCAATTTCCCCCCTCTCATTTCTCATTTCTTCCGTCTCATCTCTCATTTCATTGGGTAATTTTGCTACCAAATGTGTCCAACCTGATTGCATTTACCTGCTTGTTTTAAGCAATGCAGTTCAACGTTCACCAACTTTTACACCTAAAAAGTTTACATAAAAATATGGCTATGGAATTGATGAACATGCATGTTGTGTCATATATAAAATACTGGTTCAGATTAAACAAAACAATTATGTTAAAACAACAGAAAACCCCAAAATGTTCAAGAGGTTCACACACTTTCAAGCAACACTGTATGTAACACATAGCATAATATACAGTGTGGCTGTTGTATGAAAGTGCCTCTAGGCACTGATCTAAGATCAGGTTTGGTTGGACACCTAAGGGGTTTTTGGGAACGTTTGTTAATACTAGATCTGTCCCAGGGATGGAACAGGTATGTTGGCTTGGTCCAGCAGATACAGTAACATATGCGTTCGGGGCAGAGTAAGTCAGAATATATCAAATGTAGGGTTGTTTACGTCAGTGGATAACTACTAGATACACAATGTGAGGACATTCTCTGTTTCATGTTTTTCCTCTCCAACACACAAACCTTGACAATCACACACACTAACTAAATCCCTTCAAATCTACGTATGAAATATGCGTGTGTGTGTGTGCCAGCTGTGTATTTCTGTAGTTTGTGTGTGTGTGTGTTTTTGTGTGTAGCGAGATACCAGTGGCCGTAGTTTTGACAAAGAGTTTATAAATAGGATGGATAAAGATGGAGATCAAATGAGTTAGTCAGCAAATCTGGTGTCTTTCTCCCTGTTATCGTCTCTCTTTCAGAAACTTTAGTCTCTTTATTTCTTTCATTCTCTAACAACTTCCCTGTTCTTTGATCAACTCATTGCTTATTCATGGATTCACATTATTGACTCACTCATTCACTCTCTGACAAGTGATTATGGAGAATGATTAACAGGTGATGTCTGTAAAAACCCACGCCAATGGACATTCATTGATTGCCTGACGCTCCAGCTGTCCCAAACTCTGTCAATCTATCAGTAGTAGAACACAGTGGTAGATCTATATTGAGTTATAGGATATTGATGCCATTCAGATACTGCACTTCAACCACAGTGTTTCTAATATTTATGTCCCCCACTCTCCTTTTCCTCCCATTCCCTCTCTCCACTATCTCTCTCTTATCACTACCACTCTCTAGGATCTTGTCTACAGTGGGGTCGGACTTCGATTTGCGGACTCTGAGAGCAGTCCGTGTGCTAAGACCCCTCAAACTGGTGTCTGGTATACCCAGTAAGTTACATGTTATCTAAATCCCTACTGGTGTATAATACACCCAGTATGTTACATGTTACCTAAATCCCTAACTAGTGTCCGGTATACCCAATAAGTTACATGTTACCTAAACCCCTAACTAGTGTCCGGTATACCCAATATGTTACATGTTTCCTAAATCCCTAACTAGTGTCCTGGTATACCCAATAAGTTACATGTTTCCTAAATCCCTAACTAGTGTCCTGGTATACCCAATAAGTTACATGTTACCTAAATCCCTAACTAGTGTCCGGTATACCCAATAAGTTACATGTTACCTAAATCCCTAACTAGTGTCCGGTATACCCAGTAAGTTACATGTTACCTAAATCCCTAACTAGTGTCCGGTATACCCAGTAAGTTACATGTTACCTAAATCCCTAACTAGTTTCCGGTATACCCAATAAGTTACATGTTACCTAAATCCCTAACTAGTGTCCGGTATACCCAGTAAGTTACATGTTACCTAAATCCCTAACTAGTGTCCGGTATACCCAATATGTTACATGTTTCCTAAATCGCTAACTAGTGTCCTGGTATACCCAATAAGTTACATGTTACCTAAATCCCTAACT
>JACXGK010015136.1:0-10769 GCA_016801125.1 Novumbra hubbsi | reverse complement strand
AGACCTACATCAGACAGGCTGCTCTCCCTCCACCATGTCTCCTATCTACGTCAGACCTACATCAGACAGGCTGCTCTCCCTGCGCCATGTCTCCTATCTACGTCAGACCTACATCAGACAGGCTGCTCTCCCTCCACCATGTCTCCTATCTACGTTAGACCTACATCAGACCGGCGCTGGTGCGTTACTTCCGAAGGACATTACAAGATATATATTTATTTACAAAAAACTGTTCTGCGTATATATAATATTTATATATAAATGATATTTATATACATGATAATAAGTATACATGAAATGTATATGATATTTAATAATTAAAACAAAAAAATATGTTTTTTATTTGAACGCTTTAATGCAGAATCATTCAGGTCAGCATCACAATGCATCGTACTAACGGTTATTTTCCACAGCTCAAATATTTACATAATTTTTTGTCTGATCATGGAAATGTACCACATTTGTAGACTAAAATATTTACCATGTTTTAGACTTTAAATATGATGGTCCTTCTATGTCCCTAAATAACACCAAGCTATTCATAATTCATTCCATGGTAAAGATATGAATTATGGAACTTCATAGTTTTAACCTACATTATACCTTGTATCACAGTAGCAAGTGTGATAAATACAAATAAGTGTTATGTCATCATTATTTAGATGCATTAAATGAAGATGGTACAATGAAAGAGTAATGCATTTACATAAAAAAATTAAAAAAGGTCAAAATTGTTTTAGTTGGTGTTATTGTTAGATATTAAGCATGATGGATATGTTTGTCTTGATGTGTAGGTAGAGTGGTTCTTTGTCAGACATGTGTACCGCATGCATATGCAAAATGCGAAAGCGTAAAAGCTCATTTTAAGCTGCAGCAGACAGAGAGAGAGAGAGTTGAACTATGAATCCTGAGTTTACAATCAGTACACTCTAACCACTACGCCACCAGCCAAGTTAATAAACTGACTCTTTCGGAATGTTTGGTATTTTTCTAATTGAAAATATTCATGAGTGACCCTAATAATATAACTTACAATTACAATAGGATTACTCCTGATGGAATAACCCTAATAATATTACATGTGAAAATATTAAAAGTTCACTGAGTAGTCTAAAGTGTTTGATTGACCCAGACATCTGGACAAACGTTCGAAAATACCCGGAAGCGGGAGCTGAGCGAAATTATGCAGAAAAGTTAAAATTGACAGATGCTGAACTAAAAGCATTCGTGGGTCTTATGTTACTGGCGGTAAAAGCATGAAACTCGATTATTATTGGTCGACCTAAATGAAAATAAAAAATTCTGAGATATCTGCACTTTGATGACAGGACCACAAGGACTGCCCATCTTGTGAATGATACATTTGCGATGATATCGGACGTATTCCATAAGTTTGTGAAAAACAGTGCAGTGAGAACATAGCTGTAGTATATGAACAAGCCGCGATGTCGCTTTACGCAATACATGGCCAATAAACTGGACACATTTGGCATTCAATTCTGAATAGCCGCCAAACAAAAACATGTCGAATGCACAGCGCAATTTATGCAGAAATTAAAGTAGCGGACAATATTGTTTTGCGACTGCGAAAAGGAGATGTAAAGTCAGCGTTCAGTGTTCAGGGAACAAAACCTGTGAGCTCTGCCAGACGTGTTAGCGACTGATTTATTGTGAAAGTTAAAACGTAACACGAACATTGGCCATAGATCGACAGTTCGGTGAAGGTGCAAGACAATCTCCTTGACATCACCAGTTCAGTTGCCAAAGTCATTTTGACTTTATATTTTCTTCCTTGATATTTGTATTATTCCACCAATACAAACTGCAATGTTGAGCGCAATATTATATTGTATATTGTCTTTACACATTGTAGTTACTGCAATCGTTACACCCTTACCTCAAAAACGGAGCAACACTGAATCAAAATACTTTCACCCAAAAGTTTCGGCCTTGACTTTGGATCCGTACAAGAAGTCAGTAAATATGTCCCTCTCTGTAGACTCATGGGCAAATTTTGTCCAAACGCTTTTGGGGGGTAACAATGGCTTGGCGCTTCTAGTGATAAATTATGTTAGCATTGAAGCTAACATCAGCGCCAGTCAAGATTATCCAGATTATCACAAAGACATGGAAACATTGTTTCCAGCTTGTGTTAAAACTAAGACATTATGAACATGATTCATGAGATGAGTTGATTGTTGATCATATTTTTACAAGTTTTCTAAGATATTGGCTATTTAAATTTTTAGAGTATCCTTGTCAAATGAATAAGACTAACAACTCTATTGGGAGAGAACATTTGGCCTATGTTATCAATAAGATGTAGTTTAAAACAGAATAAAAGTGTATCAGTCTATTTTTGATATTGATTAATATTTTAAGCCAATTGTTTCATTTCTTGAGTGTCTTGATTGAGTCTTAAAATGTTTTTTTCTTTTGATTATAAATTAATAGGATATTGGGTCTCAAGTGACTTGGTTAAATGATCATGAATAGTGAAAACATATTTTGAGCATATCCACTCAGAGTAAAATTATGAGAGCGGTAATGTTGGTATTGGTTGTGTTGAAGGATAAGCCATCAGGAGAGACCAGCTTCCTCTGTACACAGCTGTGTGTCCATGAAGAGTGACGGGTCTATGCATCAACCATTACATTTCAGAGAAGAAGACTTTTCCACTGAACGAAGGTATGAAAACACTAAATCGTAGTCAGCGACTGTCAACCTTGTCTCGTATTTGTTTATTTGATTCACCATTAGCTGACTCTATGTCAAGAGGCAGTTTTTCGTAACTTTACATTTAAAAAAGTGAATACATTACATGCAATTTAAACTTCACAATGTACATACATTTAACAACAATGTTTGAATAGTTTTCAGTCTGATCATGGAAATGTCCCATATTTTAGACTTAAAATATGATAGTCCTTCTATGTAAAGTATGTAAAGTATGTTAGCTAACATCAGCTCCAGTCAAGCTAGCCGGACTATCACAAAGACATTGAACCACATCGTTTCCTGCTTTTGTTAAAACTAAAACATTTTGAACATGTTTCATGAGATGAGGTGATTTTTGATTATATTTTTATGGTTTCTAAGCTATAAGGCTATTTAGATTTTTAGAGTATCCTTGTCAAATGAATAAGATTAACACCTCTATTGAGAGAGAACATTTGGCCTATGTTATCAATAAAATGTAGTTCAAGACAGAATAAAGTTGTATCAGTCTATTTTTGATTTTGAATAATATTTTAAGGAATTTGTTTCATTTTTTTTTCAGTTTAGAACCAGACATATTGGGTCTCACGTGACTTGGTTAAATAATCATTAATAGTGAAAATATCTTTAATATAGTTATTTGATGGCATTTTTTAAACATTTCCACTGAGAGTAAAATTATGAGAGCGGTAATGTTGGTATTTGTTGTGTTGAAGGATAAGCCATCAGGAGAGACCAGCTTCCTCTGTACCCAGCTGTGTGTCCATGAAGAGTGACGGGTCTATGCATCAACCATTACATTTCAGAGAAGAAGACTTTTCCACTGAACGAAGGTATGAAAACACTAAATCATAGTCAGCGATTGTCAACCTTGTCTCGTATTTGTTTATTTGATTCACCATTAGCTGACTCCATGTCAAGAGGCAGTTTTTCTTAACTGTAAATTTAAAAAAGTGAATACATTACATGCAAATAAAACTTCAAAATGTACACACATTTAACAACAATATTTACATCGTTTTTAGTCTGATCATTTCACTTTGGTAGACTAAAATATGTACCATGCATTAGACTTAAATTATGATGGTCCTTCTATGTCATTAAATAACACCAATCTATTCATAATATATTCCATGTTAAAGATATGAATTATGGAACTTCATAGTTTTAACCTACATTATACCTTGTATCATAGTAGCAAGTATGATAAATACAAATAAGTCATCATTATTTAGATGCATTAAATGAAGATGGTACAATGACATTAATAAACCAAAAAAGGTCAAAATAGTTTTGGTTGGTGTTATTGTTAGATATTAAGCATTATGGATGTGTTTGTCTTGATGTGTAGGTGGAGCGGTTCTTTGTTTCAATTTTGGATTCCTGTTGTTGCCCACCAGTAAGGTGGGAGAACATGAGTTGTTTTAGATTCATTGTTAAATGGTGAGTGGTGTTGGTCTTATCTCGGCCAGAAGAGGGAGCTACTCGCTCCAGTTGTTTCTTCACTCTCTCAGTCAGATGAATAATTATTGTCATTCTGTCAGATGGTTGTCAGTCTGAACTAAATATGCTGAAAAAGAACCAGATAAACAAGACATTTCACATTAAATACAAGGTGAGGTATTTATTAAATATAGGATATGAAACTTCAACCTAAGCGATTGTTTGTAATATTTTAGAACGTTTTGATTGTTTCATGAATTTATTAAAGTATGTTAGCATTGAAGCCAACATCAGCTCCAGTCAATCTAGCCGGATGTTCACAAAGACTTTGAAACTACTTGCTGTTGTTTGAACTAAAACATTATGAACATTATGTTTCATAAAAGGAGGTGATTGTTGATCTTATTTTAAAATGGTTACTAATATAGTGGCTATTTAGATTTTTATTGATTAACACCTCTCAGTTCAAATGTTCTCACCATATCCAGGTCAGGGTTTATAATAAACTATGTTGGTTATGAATATTAACTGTGAGCTAGAGGGATTTAAGAGTGTACCTAACTCACATTTTTCCATTGCAGTGTGTAGAGTAGTCAATGTTGTGCCATGCGTAGAACAATATTTTAATACATTAACAGTAATTAATGGTCCAATATGAGAAGTACCATTTATTGCTACATTTTGTAATGATTTACTCAACACATTTGTTGGGTCCAAGTCTCAGATCAAATGTGGATTTATTTGGGAACTGAAGCAGGGAATAAAGGAAAAAACATAGAACCCCCAAAAAAGGCTGAACAAAATACAAACTAGATTCAACAGGCAAAAAGACACAAGGCAAGCAGAGAATAGTCAAGACAGGTAAAAGGTCTACACACAGGTGGTCTACACACAGGTGGTCTACACACAGGTGGTCTACACACAGGTGGTCTACACACAGGTGGTCTACACACAGGTGGTCTACACACAGGCGGTCTAAAAGGTAAAAGGTATTGTTTTTTGAATTATACAAAATGTAGTTAATCCTGAAACTGGAAACAACGTGTGCATGCCTAAACACTGGAAGTGTAGTTGTAATGTCATGTTTTGTCCACAGAGACCGATGGGGGAGATCAGAGTCACAGATTCTCAGTGGTCAATCTGTACAGAGAAATCAAAATGACCTTTCCTTCATATTCAGTGTATGTGGTCCTCTTTTGCACTATACATTTGTTTCTGTGAATCTGTCATTCATGAATTGGTTTGTGTTGCTGTGATAATAAATTTTGCGAATCAGTCTGATGTTTACCTATGTCACTCTACCTCTTTCAGTTACTAGAACAGAATATCATGGTATTTGTGAAGAAAGAGTTAAAGAGGTTCAGAACAATGCTGAGTTCAGATCTCCCAGAGGGCTTAGAGAGTCAGAGGGAGGATGAGGAAGGTGTGGATCCTGAAGATGAGAAGAAGGAGAGCAGTGCCAAAGAGGGGGCTCTGCAGATCACACTGCATGTCCTGAGGAACATGAACCAGAAGGAGCTTGCTGACACACTGGAGAAAAGTAATAGAAAAGATGTATATAGCTGTTTAACTCATTCATAATGTAGCAACCTTAATAGAACACCTCTTCTAGTTGTGATGTGTTGTATAGTTTAAATAGGAAGACAGAAAGAGTGCAGAGAGAATGTTATTATACTAAACTAATACTGACATTGTTTAAAGACGCAATATTCTGTTATTTCTTCATTCAGGTGAAGTTGATATCATTTGCCAACATGATCTCAAATATGACCTGAAGAAGAAATGTCAGTGCTTATTTGAGGGTATCGCTAAACAAGGGAACCCAACACTTCTCAATAAGATCTACACAGAGCTCTACATCACAGAGGGTGGAAGTGGAGAGGTCAATAATGAACATGAGTTGAGACAGATTGAGACAACAACCAGGAAACAAGCAAAACCAGAGACCATAATAAAATGTAATGACATCTTCAAACCCATATCTGGACAAGACAAACCTATCAGAACTGTGCTGACTAAGGGTGTTGCTGGAATTGGGAAAACAGTCTCTGTGCAGAAGTTTATCCTTGACTGGGCTGAAGGAAAAGCCAATCAAGATGTCCATTTTGTATTTTCCCTCCCTTTTAGGGAGCTGAATTTGATAAAAGGGCAAGAATTCAGTTTGTTTCAACTCATCAATCATTTCTCAATAGAAACCAAAAAAGCAAGAATCTCTGACTACAACAAATACAAAGTTCTGTTCATCTTTGATGGTCTGGATGAGTGCCGACTGCCCCTTGACTTCCAGAACAACAAGAGCTGTAATGATGTCACAGAGTCAACCTCAGTGGATATGCTGCTGACAAACCTCATCAAGGGAAATATGCTTCCCTCTGCTCTCCTCTGGATAACTACCAGACCTGCAGCAGCCAATCAGATCCCTTCAGAGTGTGTTGACCAGGTGACAGAGGTGAGAGGGTTCAATGACCCACAGAAAGAGGAGTACTTCAGGAAGAGATTCAGTGATGAGGAACTGGCCAGCAGAATCATCTCCCACATAAAGACATCAAGGAGTCTCCACATCATGTGTCACATACCAGTCTTCTGTTGGATCGTTGCTACAATCCTTGAGCACATGTTGACTACAGATGATAAAGTAGAGCTTCCCAAGACCCTAACAGACATGTACTCACACTTCCTTGTGTTTCTGTCCACAAACAGAAATGTAAAGTATGGTAAAAATGAGACAGATCCACACTGGAATATACAGAGCATTCTGACACTAGGAAACCTGGCTTTTCTACAGCTGCAGAAAGGCAATCTGATTTTTTATGAAGAAGACCTGAAACAGTGTGGCATCAATATCAATGAAGCATCAGTGTACTCAGGAGTCTGCACACAGATATTTAAAGAGGAATGTGGGCTGAACCAGGACAAGGTGTTCTGCTTTGTCCATCTGAGTATTCAGGAGTTTCTAGCTGCTCTCTATGTCTTTCTCTCATTCAAAAACAAAAATAAAATCAGGATGGGTCAAATACATTCAACCACCTTCAATGCTCAGATGAGGAAAATCCCTATTATAGATCTTCACAAGATTGCTGTGGATGAAGCCTTGCAGAGTAAGACTGGACACCTGGACCTTTTCCTCCGCTTCCTTCTGGGTCTCTCACTGGAGTCCAATCAGAAGCATTTACGAGGTCTACTGAGAAAGACCGGAAGTAGCTCACAGAGCCATGAAGAAACAGTCAAGTACATCAAGAAGAAGATCAGGGAGAATCCCTCTTCAGAGAGGTGCATCAATCTGTTCCACTGTCTGAATGAACTGAATGACCATTCTCTAGTAGAGGAAATCCAAAGATACCTGTGTTCAGGAAGTATCTCCAGAGAAGAACTTTCACCAGCACAGTGGTCAGCTCTGGTCTTTGTGTTACTGACTTCAGAAGAGGAGATTGATGTGTTTGACCTGAAGAAATACTCCACATCAGAGGAAGGTCTTCTGGGGTTGCTGCCAGTGATCAAATCCTGCAGAACTGCTCTGTAAGTACAGTCCAAAGTACAGTACACTAATGCAACCCCCCCCCTCACCTGTTTGTAACATCACGATCATCTCTCTCCAGACTGTCAGGTTGTGGAATCACAGAGAAAGGCTGTGCTTCTCTGGTCTCAGCTCTGATGCCAAACCCCTCACACATGAAAGAGCTGAATATGAGTAAAAATTATCTGAAGGATACAGGAGTGGAGAAACTCTCTGCTTGGCTGAAAGATCCACAATGTAGACTGGAGTCTCTGAAGTGAGTAATGATAAACAACCACACAACTGGCAACCCAACAATAAACATTACAAGACACAGAGGGGTAACAAAACAGATGTTATGGTGGCCTTTATTTCAGCAGCATATTGTCCAGACACTCACTTTATTTACCACTGATACGTATCAAAGTAGTTTAGTGGAGCTATATCCTGTATCAATGAATAAGACACATGGAACATAAAGATTATGGACTTTAACTAATCAACTTTATGATATAGACAAAGATGGAAATCTACATCACAGTGGATGTGTTTTATAGACAGAGATGGAAATGTACATCACAGTGGAGGGGTTTTGTAGACAGAGATGGAAATGTACATCACAGTGGAGGGGTTTTATAGACAGAGATGGAAATGTACACCACAGTGAAGGATATTTTTTTATTGCAGGTTGTTACACTGTCTGGTCACAGAAAAAGGCTGTGCTTCTCTGGTCTCTGCTCTGAAGTCAAACCCCTCACACCTGAAAGAACTGGATCTGAGTAACAGCGATCTAAAGGATACAGGAGTGGAGAAACTCTCTGCTTGGCTGAAGGATCCACAATGTAGACTGGAGACTCTGAGGTGAGTAATAATAAACAACAACACAACAATAAACATTGTGGGGGCCTTTATTTCAGTAGCCATTGTCCAGACACTCACTTTAATTACCACTGATACGTATCAAAGTAGTTTAGTGGAGCTATATGCTGTATCAATGAATAAGACACAAGGAACATCAAGATGATGGACTATAATTCATTAACTTTATGATATAGACAGAGATGGAAATGTACATCACAGTGGAGGTGTTTTATAGACAGAGGTGGAAATGTACATCACAGTGGAGGTGTTTTATAGACAGAGATGGAAATATACACCACGGTGGAGGGGTTTTATAGACAGAGATGGAAATGTACATCACAGTGGAGGGGATTTATACACAGAGATAGAAATGTACATCACAGTGGAAGGGTTTTATAGAGTGATGGGGTGAACTAGTGATCATTCTATATATGTTGCTGTTTGTTTTTACACTAAAGTACAGTGAAAAAAGTGAGGTGTTCTTCTTTTTCTATAATTACATACCGATTCATGTAAAAATTACTTTAAAAAGCGTACAAGATCAAAGTTAATCATTTATGTATTTCTCCCTGTTGTTGGTGTGTTTTTTAGGTCAATGTGTTATAAGTGACAATAGATGTTTTAACTGTTAGGAATCCAGAATGTGTGAAGAGGTTTGCCTGCCAATTACAAAACGTATGATCCTCTCTATCACTCAGTGTGAACCTCTTTATCTACACTAGTGGTTCCCAAGCAGGGGTACTAGGACCACAAATGTACTGTGTACCAGACTATTCTATTGAATAAGATGTTATACTATTATCTAAGACAGCACCTGCCTGTTGTTGTTATTTATCTCAGACACGCTTACTTGGGATTTAGACAACATGCTGTGTATATTTAAGCTCATTTAGTGACAGACCTTTGTCTATGTGTCAGCAGAGCTGAGTTGTCCCCTTATCTACAAAGTAAACAATGTGTGAGGGCCGGACGAGCGGAGAGATGGTGGGGGACCCAAACACACGACGTGAGGAAGGATGATAAGCTCGGATGTAGGAGAATATAATAGATTGAAGCTTGGATGGGACGAGCAGAGTCATTGAGAAAAAAAACCTTGCTGGAAACGTTGTGTAGAGCTTCATATGAACTGGCAACCAGGCAGGGAGTAATGGGACCTTAAATAGGGGTGCTGATCAGTGATGAGGAACAGGTGTGCGTAGTTGGCCGTATGCTTGTGGTGAGTAATGCAGCCACAGGCCTCTAGAGGGGGTGGCAGGACCAGAACAAGAGTCAAGTCAGGGTGGAACCCTGACACAATGTTTCCTATTTTCCAATGTTTCCTGTATTTGTGTTCAGGGTTGGTGTGGGATTGAGAATTCCACTTTATCTATATAGTTGAGGATGGGTTAATAAGAATTGCGTGTGGTTGCAGATGAATAAACAGCTGACATCCTGTATAGGGGTTTATATGGAAGTGTGACATTATAAACATAAGAAGAAGAAGTAATTTGTAAAGTCACGAATGACTCTCTGCAGGTTGTCACACTGTCGGGTCACAGAGGAAGGCTGTGCTTCTCTGGTCTCTGCTCTGGAGTCAAACCCCTCACACCTGAAAGAACTGGATCTGAGTAACAACGATCTGAAGGATACAGGAGTGGAGAAACTCTCTGCTTGGCTGAAGGATCCACAATGTAGACTGGAGACTCTGAGGTGAGTAATGATAAATAACTACACAACTGACAATGGGAAATGTGTTACCTTCAAACACACCTGTATCAGATGAACACTTCCTGATTGAGTGAGCAGTGTGATAAGAGTAAGAACGGCTTGTTGAAAAATGTTTATAGTAAATGTGTCAATAGTTTGACTATCCCTTAACTTCCTTCTGACAAGGAAAGGCCATAATAGACTGAATAATTGGTGGAGAGAAGAATGGGTGGAGAAACACACTTGTTTTCCTATTGACTGATGTGTTCATCAGACAAGTAGGGACCAATCATTTAGCATCACAGAGATTGTGGACAGAATCACAGAATCCAGACATAAACATGGAATTTGCTGCCTCCTCTCCCTTTGTTGCTGCTTTCTCTCCCTTTGTTGCTGCCTCCTCTCCCTTTGTTGTTGCCTCCTCTCCCTTTGTTGTTGCCTCCTCTCCCTTTGTTGCTGCCTCCTCTCCCTTTGTTGCTGCCTCCTCTCCCTTTGTTGCTGCCTCCTCTCCCTTTGTTGCTTCCTCCTCTCCCTTTGTTGCTGCCTCCTCTCCCTTTGTTGCTGCCTC